>JAPMOQ010066593.1:1019071-1048916 GCA_026543055.1 Argiope trifasciata | reverse complement strand
CACATTGCTAAACTTAGAAGCAGGAGAGATCCTTCTCGAACCTATTTTTAGAGTTGATTGCACATGTTTACTTAGAGTTCTTATTTTGCCTCTTAAATCTAAACACGCACAAACAACTAATAATTTCATGAGCTAAAGACTCAGTGGATGATTATATCAAATTTACTACATTGATTCTTATTTATATGATTTTTTTTCTCATAGAAGCAATTTTTTTCATCACTTTTTTAAAATCTAATTATTGGCTTATTTCAATTTTTGGTATAAATAATCAAATATAGAATCAAAGTGCTGTCATTATTCAAAATTTTTGATTAATGACCACATCTTCCGATTTTAAAAGTTGCATAATTAAATTGGAACTATCACCATTCATGAATAAATTAACTTAACTTTTGAACCGTTTGAAATAATATGTATATTAATTTAGATCATAAAAAATGAATTTTATATAATGATTTGTTACGTTTTTCATGAGAAAAGTATTCTGTCAGATTTTCTGGAGTATTCAGTATCAGCGTTTCGTTTCGTTCTGCATCATGATCACTTTCCGAAATTGCATAAATATATGACTATTCGATCAATCATCATTATGTTTATAAAAAAGAACGTTTGCGGAAAAATTTCTGAATATGTGCTGCTAACTGACATAGTCATTGCATTAAATGTAAGAGCATCCAGAAATCAATTTTACGCTGATCCTCTGGGGCACACGAAATGAGGATGAGATGCTTCCTAAATGATGATTTGATCTTGCTACCCTAGTGGAAACAAAAATAGGTGAAGGATCTGACTCCTCCCATGGATGATGAAACGTACTTCCTATAGGGAGGGTTGTACCATGACCGGTGATGGCTCTTAGGGTTCAACTACAGTTCTCACCAGTGTTGCTGTTGCGACGATCCGGTCATTCAGTTTTCTTTATCCGAGGGCTTTCGGGCTTGTCGGAAATTCAGTGATATGACTTGCCCTAACTCTCTTTAAAAAATGGGACATATTATTTGATTGGCTTCTGTTGTTCTCAATATCTTCTTCTAGCTTTCCCATGAGGTTAGAAGAAATAACAAGTATAAATATTTACAAATTTCTAGAAATTCTAAACAAAATAAACCTGTGCGTGCTCTAACAGGTTAAGTTAATTTAATATGCATACTGTGTAATTTTTTAATTATTGATTATGGAAAAAACTTGATTTATTTTCATGAGATATATTTATTACTTGCCGCCTTTGGGCTAGTAATGCGTTTTAAAATTTTCAATTAAATCACATATTCATTAGCCTTGAAGTAATTCCGAGCATTGATTGGCCTGAAATTAATATTTTCTTTAAGATGATGGACGGAAAGTTCTAAAAGAACACGTTTTCCTAATAATATTCTTTAATTTTTATGAATCAGTCAGTTTTAATTATTGATTTAGAAGACTAATTAATGTTGCAACTTTTATTTAAAATATTAATAAAAATATTTTGTAAAATATGGCTCACAGAGCAGTATGAAGAAATCTAAAACTCATTATTCATAAATGCATTGCTTGACTAATGAAGTAAATAATCTAAATGAAGTAAATAATTACATAAAATGTAATTATTTACTTCATTTAGATCAAGTTAATAGTATTAAACATTATATATGCCTATTAATAATATTTTACAAATTGGCCATTGGACCGGAATTTGAATGCATATTCCGTATAAATAAAGATAATTTATTGAAATAATTATTAAATATTGCGAACGATTATAGAAACCTTTGCTTTGCATTTATTTTTTTTTAAAATATCACATTTTATATTTCTTTTATTTTATCCAGTCACGTGCTAAAAGTTGCATTTCTTTAGATTTGATTTGCGATGATCGTTTTTTTTTTTTTTTTTGAACTTCCGGCATAGTTTTCTTTTATTTTATCCAGTCACGTGCTAAAAAAGAAGGTTAAAATATTTCTTTAAAAATTCGTTAAAAAAAAGAAGCTTAAGTTATACATTAAAATACTGATACCATTAGAAAGCTAATTTTTTTATCTTTAAATTGATGTAAAAATCATATTTGTGCAATAACATTTTCGGAAGTTATACCGGAAAAACATCAAAATTTCGCTTAAATTTTAATTAATTCAAATTCTAATTAAAAATTCGTAAAATGGGCTCCGAGGTGCACATTCCCAACCTCCAAGGTATACATGTACCAAATTTGGTAGCTGTAGGTCCAACGGTCTGGCCTGTGGAGCGCCAACACACACGCACACACATTGAGCTTTATTATAAGTATAGATATAGATAGATTATCATATGTTATTATCGCATGTAATGCATTTTTAATGCAATTAATTGTATTTGTCTATTGTAAAAATTTCCTTCCTTTTGCTGAATATGCAAAGAAAATGGTGATTTCTAAATATTTTATTACCTAAATGTATGATTGTTTTGGTCGGATGCGCCCATGACCAATCACCATTTTGTGAAAATTAACAATCAATGTATATTAAAATATCTGTGTACATATGTATTTTGAAATTATACTTAGGGCAATGACTCCAACTCCGTTGCTCATATGGTTACTAATAAAGCAATTTTGCAATCAGTTTTTGAAAAAAAAATGTATGAAATAATTTTTTCTTTGTGGTGTTTTTTAAAACAAATGGTGTCCCAATTCACAGCTGCGACCTGTTTGATATTTCAGTTCTCATAAATACTGTATTAAAAATATAAAATATAAAATTTCAAAAGTTATTTTCAATGAAAAATAGCTCCTTTGCTTTTACAATTTGTATTTTTTACTGATTCCTTATGGTATTTTATGGCTTAGTAATAATTTATGAAAAATCATAAATTAAGAACAAATTGCAGTCACTTATGATAGTTGTCAAGAATGTTTTTTAGTGGTTTTTTTTCTCTTTTTTTACAGGTCTGGTATCCCGCGTGTTTTCCCAGTCTTGCGAGCAGTCACATTACGAAAGGTGCTTGAAGCAGTTGGTCGAATTCACGGACAGAGGGGACCTCCTATTCGCCCTCTCCGAAGAACAACTGAGAGAGGAATGTGTGTGAGTAACGATCGGTTGCGATTCATTATAGTTACTGACAACTTAAGTTGACATAAAGCAGAGAGCGATAAAGCCACCATATAGTTGCTCTTAAAAAATAAAGGCTCCTTAAATATATATATATTTCATTTTAAATATAAAATAAATTTACTGATCCAATACAAAAATTTCTTCAAAACTTATAAATACATTTGAATCAAATTCGGAACAATTTTTGAGAAATGATAATCGCAATCCTAACTGGGACATTAAATTATTTTTTTACTTTGTGAGAACATGATGTTGTTTTCGCTAGAAGTTTTTGCGGTGATTTGAACAAATTGCTGAAACCTCAAAATGTGTAGGCAATTAATTAGCGATTTATCCTTTTTTAATTTGGAGTCGGCTTTCACAGTATAGTCTATCGGTAATTTCACAGTAATATCTGTCGTCTACTAATATAGATTTATTTTGGAATCGGGTTTTACTGTATAGTTTTTAAATTATCTATGGCCTTCTGCTGTAATATTTCTCTTGGAGTTAGTGTGTCTTAAAAAGTGTGATTGTCTAATTCGGGCAACGCTCTTTAAAAATAAACCAAACAAGTTAAAATATTGTTTGCTTAATCGATAAAAGTTGTTGGTTCTGGAATATTTTCAACTAGTTAAAATAGAATTATTCAAAAATAAAGCAGAAGGTTGTCGAATTTGCGAATTTATCGCCAACTTAAGTTATTACTTCATGTCCAAATTATAGATTTTCTGAATTCTTACGAATTGTCTTACAATATTTCTAATTTTTTTATTAGAGTATTCTTCAAAAACTTTTTTATTGTATAGTAAATAAAATATTACAAATGAATATTATGTTATTTTTTATGTTACAGTTGTCTTTAATTTTATTAAATACTAGCCGTCTTTGGCGACCAGCAGGTTCGCCAATCTTAATGCTCGTTAAAATTTTAATAATTAAATATTTTTTGTAACTCTTACTTTGATAGAATCTTTTTCAAAATATGGTATGCATAAGCAGAAAACCCAAAAAAACAGTTCTTTCCTACTAATTTTATCTGTCATAGAAGAACAATTCAATAAATAGTGGTGCAGTTCCAATTGCCATTTAAGGGCTTGGTAGAGAGCTAATATTCAGAAATTAACCACTTGTAAAGATTCGAAAAATTTGTTTCGTTGCTTCTTTTATCATCTTCAAAGCAGAAAAATTGATTTCCTTATTGTGGTTTTAAAGCATCAATTTGTTCCGCGAAGTCAATTCAGTATTAAATTTTATTTAACTCAAAGAATTCTCCCATTAAATAAACAACAATTTATTTACAAAAATCTAAAATTATGGAAAATTCTTTTTAAAAAAAGAAAAACCTTTATTAAATATTGCTTATTGGTGACTTTTTCGAATTATATTAACCGGAGTTGAAAAGGGTTCTGCTTTCTCACATTCCTTTAATATACGAGATCTCTGTTCCAGAAATCTTGGAATGGACTGTAATAAAATTTGACAACGCGGTTGCAAACAATTTACAGGAAAGAATGTTTTCTAAGATCTCACTTCTCACACAATAGACATCGCGGTAACTCGTTCTAAATTTCTTTTTTGTCCTGAAGTGTTGCCAAAATGTGATAAAACAAATGAGGTTAAAGAGTCAGACGATAAAAATAGCTCTTTGATATCGATGCAGCCGCAGTGGTACTTGACAAAATGAAATTCTCACAACACATGTTCTTGTAAGAAATTTGATAAATTGACTTAAAATGTTCCACCTCCAACACGCCATGAAAATAATTTCACGCACCAAAGGATTCGAAACTCGCCTGAATTTAGGATTCAACGCGAGCAACTCTTTGATGATGTTTTCTAAATGCTCTTAGCGTATGTTTTACGGTTGAGTAACTCTTTAAAAAGTGCGATTTATGGCATAAATTTTTCTCTAAAAGGATTGAAAAATACGTTTTCATCTCTAGTAATAATAAACAGCTGTGCAGTTAGGTTTTTATTTGTACTTGGAAGTTTTGCTATCATTGTTAGTTGAAACATTTTAGTGGAACATAATTTTGTTTCACGTCATACAAAAGAAATACAAATATATATTAGTAGTCAATTTAAATGACAGTAAAATACTTCTGGGTTTTTGATTTATTAAACGTAGTCCTAGTTTCAGCCGAAACCTTGTTTTTGTATAAGAGTTATTTTTAGCTACATTATTGTCAAAACGCAGAAAAGGCATAGTTATTCTTTTGAATAACTGTCTGTAAAGATATTGAAATAAAATAAACAAGACAGAAATATTAAAACTGTTTTAACCTTCTGTATATTAACGTAAATTGCCTTCTAGTTTAATTATATTTTCCAAATTTTCACTAGATTAATAAAACGCTGAACTTATGATGCAAGAAAGTGACAATAAAGACAAGCTAGAATATTCTAAGAAAACTCATGTCTTTTAAAAGGAAAATCACAAAATTGATATTTTTTATGTTACAGTTGTCTTTAATTTTATTAAATACTAGCCGTCTTTGGCGACCAGCAGGTTCGCCAATCTTAATGCTCGTTAAAATTTTAATAATTAAATATTTTTTGTAACTCTTACTTTGATAGAATCTTTTTCAAAATATTTTAAAACTTCAAATTTTAATCTCATGTAATTGACTCATAATACTATAAAGGCTTTCAGCCATAATATGATATGTATCTCTCTAATTTTATCGTAGCTCCCGTAGAATTTATGCTTTAAATTAAACTGGAAATGACCAATCTGCAATTTATGTAAAAGCCTTTTACTGAAACACAACATTTTTTTAAATATTGGTACTGAAAACAGAATCGCTTTGCATTTAAACCGTATGGGCGCTAAAAAAATACATTTCTGAATTTATATAATATTTTAAGAACTTATGAACAAAACTTTCTCGGATTCTTCATAATAGATCAATTAAATAACAATTTTTAGTTTTGAATGCTTCAAGCACAGAGAAAATAAACAGGCTCTTTAAAACTATTCGATCGAAAACATGTTAAGTCATTAGCGTGGGGAAACGCTACTAAAAAACGATGTCAATACGAAACTATAACCATATACGAAAAATTTATAACTAACATGAATGCAGTTTAATAACAAAAGCACACAACTAACTTAAAAACAATTTATTTTCAGTTTGTACCTGAAATGAAACAAAATAGCCAACCAATTAATCAAGTCCGCATCGTTGAAAATACAGTTGTCAATTATCAGAATACACTGCGCATGCGTAAATTTTCAACGCCAGTTATGGTAACACAAATGCGAAACCGAAAGATCGATTAATTAGAATGGTTAAATTTTTAATGCGTCAAACACTAAGAAACTAAAATAACCGTTTGAAATAATAGTCTGAAAACACGTTAAGCCTAACTTAGTAAACCAGGGAAAAAATTAACCTTACTCATTTGGTGGGAAAGTTAGTTTGTAATTAATAATAAAATTTCTAATTAAAAATTCAAAATAAAAATTACAGGTGCATGTTCACGATCAAATCTAGTTCATATTCATTTGCCAAATGTGGTAGCTGTAGGTCGAATGGTCTGGAATGTAGAGTTCCCACAAACACGCACAGACATACCTTGATCTTTATTACAAGTATAGAAGTATGATGTTGTGATTCAGTGAAATCCAATAGATGATATTCTAATAAATGATGATGGATGTTATTCTCAATATTCTCCCAAAGTTTTATTTTTGGAAGTCCACATTTATTAGTCTTTTTCTTCATTGTTTTAAATACGGCGGTTCTATAAAATTATGATAAAAATATAACATGAAAGTTTGCATTTTTGCACAGCATTTTCTTACCAAGAGTGCACACTTGAGATCTAAAATTTAAAATACATACATATCATTTTCGAGTATTTTTAAAGTCAGTAAATCGTTAGATATTAAAAATAAAAGATATTTTGTTAATGTTTACTTTAAATTTACAAGAAATTTGTTTTGAACATTGGTTAGATGGCGTGGACATCATGTAATCCAGTGTCCCCTTTTCAAATTCCATATCATCGACATGAGAACGTTTGATTCGGTTTATCGAAATTGCCATTTTTTGACAAATGACTTAGTTTTAAAAATGATAAAATCAACAATTAAGGCTCAGTATCAAAATGCTTTTAAAATGAAAAAAGAAGATATTTAAAAAATACATTAAAGTGTACAAAATTTTTTTTATTAAATTTTATTACATTGAATACTTGATAAATTATGGTGATATGAAAATTACAAAATACTCTTTTTCGTGCCATATATATAATATGGGTTCAAACTTTAGTTGCGTTAGGTTCAATTATTTAGAAGGATATATGAAACATACATATATATGCTAAATAATAATGACTTTTATTTATATTTCAAGTAAGCATTTCCAGGAAATATGATAAATGATTTAAGATTCTTATAAATGTAAACAAAAATTGTGTTATTGTTGCAGGCAAGCGCAGTCTTCGTTAGGTTGTTTGACGAGATACTCCAAAAAGTGCCTGTCTTTTGAAGAACGTTCCAAATTTAATGATGGCATCGCCGGACCCCAGAAAGTGACTCTAGGTCTCTGCACTGACGACACCGACCTTAAATCAAGTAAATGGAAGCCTCTAGTTTTGAACATATTTTTTTACCATGTCAATTAACCAAGTATTTATAAGAACCACAGTAAAAACATATTATTGTGATTAATTAATACATGGTCAATAATATTCTGAAATGTGGTTGAAAGGAATAATATAGAGATATAATTATAAAACATGTTTCTTATTTCCTTTTAAAAGATCAATGTAATTATGTTTAACCAAGTCTTAAAGTGACATGCAAAATAATTTCCCATTCATAGTTAGTGGAACAAATAGTAGAAACTTCTTCAACAATTGCATTTTTGAAGATTTATGACTCATAATGCTAGTTACTTTTCAAGTGATATCGCAGAATTCTGTGTCAAAGGAAAGATAATATTAGCAGATATATCAATCAAATTGTTGTTAGTCATTGTAATGATCATTGTCTGTTGAGCTTCCTGATTTTCGTGACAGTGATTGATTTCTTAAGTAAGACGTTTATGTGGCCTTTATGAATGAGTTCATAACATTTATCAAGTCTGCATGGATGCATTTCAAATCCCAGAAAAATAGTCTCTAGTTTCATCAGTTTGGAATTCAAACATCTTTGCAAGTTTTTTTTTACATTATTTTTTAGGTATGCGCTTTTTTTAAAGTATAAAATCATTCGTGTACTTTTATGTAGAGCAGTGGATAACATATTCATTTATTCCATTCAAATTAAACAATGGATTTTATATTCTTTCCTATCTTAGTAATTTTGGCTCTATTTCTACATTCTGCCATCAGTGCTAACGGTCCACACTTCACATTTGAGATTTAACTTTGTCAGTGCCGAATGGCCTCAACTGCCCATTCGAAACTAAAGTGGACACCCGAGACGTCTGGACATCAATGAGAAATCCATTTTATTTTTATTTAAGTACTAGCTGGTACCCGACATGTTGCAATGGTAAGGCAGTGTATAAAATACGAAAATATTCATTTTTATATATCAGATTTGTGTATTCTTTTAGAATTATAAAACTTGGTGTTCTTTCAGAATGGTTATGAAAGAAACGATTTATTGTATCTCGTGACTCGAACAAATATTCATAAAATATGAACAAATATTCATTTTTATAAATTAGATTTGTGTATTCTCTTAGAATTATAACACTTGGTGTTTTCTCAGAATGGTAATGAAAGAAACTATTTATTGTATCTCGTGACTAGTTAAATATTCTTTCAGACTCCTCAAATTTAATTTTAGAAAATGTGATTAAAATATTTTCTTTCAAAATTAATTAAACTTAGAAAATATATTTAAACCATAAAATCGTTAATATAGTTAAAATATAATTTTTTGAAAAAAAAAAGATCAAAATACTTTGTATTACCATATTTTTGTAAGTTACTGTGAAAAATGCTAACATTTAAAATTTAAAGCCCCCCGGTTAGTCTCCCAAAATTTTCTCGCGCAATCTGTAATAAAGTTGCTACTTCTGAGAATGACTTACATGACATTTGTGTTCAATATCTATACAATCTTTAACGTGCATTATCATTTCTACTGAATCTATTGTATCTCCTCGGCGAGTTATTTGGAGATTAATCCTTGGTAAATAGATGCGGTTGGGATCCGAATTTTTATTTTTTACTTTAGATAGTTATACTATGTCTATAATCACCCGTAGATGTAAACAATAAGCTGACCAAGTTTCATTGCAAATGGATGAAAAGTTTAGGAATTCATAAAAGACATACAGACAAACATTCATTTTTATTTATATAGATGACTGAATAAATATCATAAGTGCATGCTTTCTTCAAAAGAGACTCTGATCCAGATGGGGTTTCAAGGACAATGAGGTTTTCTCAGAGCATTCAACTGTAGACAGCATGCATTTTCTTAATAAATATCAGTTAAGAAATAAAATAAAAAAGGGACGATGGAGTTGAAATTGTATTTTCATATTTCAAATTATTAAACATATTGTAAAAAATAAGAAGTATTTTATATGTATTGTTATTATTTAATTCTTTAAAATTATAAATGCGCTTGTGTGTGCTAATTGGATGAAATTTTTTTAATTTAAACTTATCTAATTTTTTATGGAAAATTTTGTATGATATCTTTGAAATTAAACATGAAGTTATGAGTATTAAATTTGGATGCGAAATTGTAGAAGGAAAGCTTCTAATTAGTGACCTGATTTTTTTATTATTTCAAAATGGGGATACTTTTTTTCTGAAGGTGATCGTTACGAAACTGTTGATTTAATGTATTTTAAAGAGTCTGACAAATCTCAACGCTTAAATGAACTATTATAACAACTTTACAACCAGTTATAACTTTCAGAAGCGGGAGTATAAAGGATTTATTACGCATATGCATGTAACTTTATCTTTTCTTACTCCTGCCATTTTTATTACAGGATACATCAAAAGTCTTCCTTGCCTAAAAAATATGTCGGAAGGTTTGCGGTACTGCAAAGAAAAGTACGATCGTAATCAAAAAGATATCATTCTAGTCGAATACGAAGATAAAACACATTTACAGTGCTGGTAAGATATTTTATTTAATAAACCTTCTTCGAAGTAAGTAATTAAATATATTTTGAGAATCGAGAAGCACATGTACGATAAAATTATGTTTTAAAATTGTGTAATCAATACTCTTAATTTATTCGATTGTCATAGTTTAAAAAAATTCTTTAAATAATAATAAATAGAAAAGTATAGGAGAACACCAAGAATTGTAAACCTCCGATATTAATAACCTGTTAAACAACACCTAACAATTCAGGAGGATTTTTTTGTGTGAGATTCTGGTGCTATATCAAAAAAAAAATCTATCGTGTGAATTTCCATATTGAGACTAATGTGAATGATACTATTTTTTCATGTGTGAAAAAAATAGAACTCACTAAGCTGTAGATAACTTAGTTTCCGAATTCTACTGTACTTAATGAATATTGCTTGTTCTTAAATCGACGAAATATAAGAATAGGCTTATATTTCTTGTGGGGTTTACTAACGCAAGAACCATGCCTGGCTATATTACGTCAAGGATACCAGATAGCTTTCTGGTGCTCGAAATCGTAAATAGGTAATTTCCTCTAATGGTTCAAATGAAAAGAAACTATATTTTCTCGGATGAGATTATGCTTAGATAAAGTGTTATTTTAAAATTTTCAGACCGTCCTAGTCCTTATAAACATACTTTTGGATTTTTTTTTTGTCTGTAAAGTAACACAAACGTTGCTGTGTGCCAAAATAGATGACATTTAATGTCATTTGTTTATACCAAATTTACAGACTTTCACCAAATTTTCAGATATCTGTGTGGCTCTTAGGAAATATTGGTGCTGTGCCTTTCTTCAAGCTTCTATACCCCACCAGTGGACAGACATTTGACCCCGACGGATTTAACGAGAAGCATGCCCACTTATATAACGGTTCATTGGGGGAATCGGGTCGCAAACCTGAAGCCCCCTGATTCCGAAGCCCGGACCTTGCAGCAGCCCCTGCTGCCCTATAATGCAAAGGAAAATGTTCTGTAAAAAACGGTCCATAAGGATAAAGAAAGAAAATATTTAGCTATTAGTCCTACACAATTCTGTCCACTCTGCTGTTACTTATAATGGAAATCATATGAATTTAACGTATATGAGTCTATGATAATCATTATGGATCGACTCTAGATTTTCTCTAAGCTGAATTAGGCATCATACTAATAAATTTAAAAGTGAATCATTTGGCAAATGTTTCTATTTACTGTTGAGTTGCTGAAACTCTTAACCCACTGTGGTTTTGGAAGAACATTTTTATTTCTTTAGAAGCCTAGCTCAGTTTAATGAAAATTACAGATTTATTAGTCCCCAGAGATTAATAATAAAGCATGTTGTTGCTGTAGCTCATATTCAAAAGATATATCTTAGATCAGCTCCAGTACGTTGTTGACCACCAAAAAATCAATGATAATAAGAGGAGTGGATGTTAAATCTCCCTTAGAAAGTCCAATGCAACCCAGAATGTGATTCGATGAAGCTGGATGGTCACAGCATTTGTAAGTGGGATGAATTTTCTATTTCTTTCAAAAGAAAGATATTTAAGATGGCCACTTTTTAGTCTAGTCAGAGCAGACAGGGAGCCATGGTCGCATTTGATTTCCAGCAGAGTACCAGGAGATTTTCCCGAGACCGCTGGTGCGCATGTGGTATACGCCATATTAAATGGATTTTAAATCTTTGAATATAGTTCTTACTAAGTAAGCAAAAAGCCTGTGGCCGTTTCATTCTTACTACCCTTTTTGACCCTCTTTGTTGTATCTGCGACCACTAATTAAAACTAATGTTGATGATTAAGGGAATTCATTTAGGTGGACTTTAAGCGTATTAATATTTCATTGTGCTTTATAACATTTTAACTTTATATATTTATCTGCTTCTAGTTCATTCGACGGCTATCGACGTTGCCTACGAATGTTGATGGAAACACAGGAGTCATGTCGGGAAGAATCTGCAGCAGTCGTAGATGAAATCGCCACTCGAATGGGTGGTGTCTTCTCTGAAGAAATGTGCGCTGAACATTTCGAAAGATGTACAGGAGCACCCTCTTCTGCTGTCCTGTGGGTAATGTCCGCTTCTCTGACCATTCTGACGTCCTCAGCGAGCTTGCTGCTTCTAAAATTCTTGTGACAATTATAGATCCATTCTGTATTTCAGTCAAGAAGCGATAATATTTTTATCACTTTATTGTGGCTCGCTGATAGCGTAATAAAGAATCTCATGAGTGTATTCATTGTTCAATGAGAGAAATCTGCCAAGAAGAAACTGCCGTTTTTGTAATTATTGTAAATTGCATTGTGAAACTTCAGGAGATTTCTTTATTTTGGAACTTGTTTTCAGAGTGTATACGATTTTCTTCTTTGTATAGTATGTTTTAAATATATAAATAGAAAGAGGCTTCTATCCATATAATAACAATGATCGAATTACGAATGCTTCTTAAACAACTGGACTTATGGCATTGCAGCTTAACATTTTATTATTTTAATAAACTTGACTTCTCGAATATTCATAGAATACTTTATTTGAAATCTGACTTTTTTTGTTAATCAGATGTATTGTTTTCGAAATCATTTATTTAATTTCATTTGATATAACTTGTTGTGTTATTAACAAATAACATAGCAATACCAATCATAATACATAAAGACAGTTTTCTTCTTATTTTTTTTACCCACATTTAAATTAATTATTTGAAAATTTAATTGAATGACAAGATTCTAACAGTATTGATTTATTTTTAATTTTGAAGTATTTAAATTAATAATTTTTCTTATTTGTCTTAAGAATTATGAAGGCATCTATTGCACTTATTATTATCAAATGATTAATCATTTCGAATTTTAAATATGACTAATTATAGCAAAATATAAGCTTTTACATTTCTTTATTATTGTTTTAATTATTTTGCTATCATTTTAAGGAGACTGTAAGTAACTTCTCAATAGAATTTTGTTTGTTTCCAAAATTAATTTAAATCCAATATTTAACTTATAATAATAAAACAGTTTACTTGAATGAGTCTCATAAGACATGTGCTAAAAACTATGCAAGTCAATGAATTTATATTTTTATGGCTCTTTAGACTTTATTACTTTTTTGAATTTCCTTTTTTTTTTTTTTTTTTTTTTTTTGGCTAGACTTTTGATTAGTGTCCAGTTTTCCGTCAAGCATATACAAAACATGACAACCGTCCAAAAACACATCAAAAGTCCACCATATGAGATGGCTACAAAAAAATGGTTTAATATTCTTTTAGGCTTGCAATAAATAAGGGAAAAGATATCATTTGGAAAGAAATAGCCGCAAAATAATTAAAATTAATGTTAGCCACCGAACATCAATCTCAACTCTAGCTTTTCCTTTATTATTTTTATCAAATTCTTTATGTGCATTTGATAAACTTAAAGAAGTATTTGTCATCGCATTTTTTTATTGTAATTTCTTCCAACTTTTTTTTTAAATTAATAGCATTTTTCTGGAATTTAATTAAACTAAAACCTTTTTTCAATATTAAATAATCTTAAAGACATATATTAAAAATACAGGTTTTTCTAACACAGTTATTTGAAAACTATTTTTCAATGTGTATAATATTTTTCTTGATATCTAGTTTGTAAGTCATCAAATATATCTAGTATATCAATTTTATAATTATTTGCATATTTTAAAATATAATTTAAATTTTTTAAATCTTATTTTTGTAATTTGTTTCTAAAATATTAAAATTTCTTGTAAAATCTGTATTTTACCTATTTTTAAATGGCACTATGACGTATGCAATCTCTTTCTTAATATCATTCAAGCTCTATATAAATTTTTTCCTTTATATATCATATTAAATATTGTTCTGATTTGTAAAATGTATATTTTTTCATAGTTTTTTAGCGCTCAAACTTTAACTTGCAATTTGCATCAAAAATGTTTGATTAATTGGGAAAATGCTTATTTCCGTCTGATAAGTGAAGATACAAAAACTGGATTTTTTAAAATAAAAGCAACTTGTACTGAAGTTATAGAACTGCATCCATATGTTTGCTCATCATCATTTAAAAAAATGCGACTCTCAGTGATTACAAATGTACAGTCATGATTCGAATCATTTTATTTATACTCTCTTGAAATTAATCATACGAATAAAAAGGATGTTTGTAATCTATAACTAATCTATAATAAAATATGTATTTATCTGTTATGTATGTGAGTGTGTCTTTCTTTTTTTATGAGAAAAATATATTTGGTAATCCTACTTGAGCATATTTTAAGAAACAATAATTTCAAATACTGGTGTTTATATATTCTGCGTTCTATATTATGTACTTTAGAATGAATAAATTATAAAACTAGTCATTCTAGAAAATGATTAATTCTTTGATTTAAAAATTATTTTATCATCTTCATTATCAACAACTATCGTTATCAGCGTACAATACAATATCAAATAAATGTGTTTTTAAAGAGAAAATATAATGAAAAAAAAAGACTTAGTTGAAAAGTAGCTAAACTCTTTTCATTTTATTAATTAATCAATCAACACTTGATCAGTTTAAATAGGGGGTTCAACTCAAATAAGTTTAGATTTTTTAATTCATCCTTTTTTATAGAAAAATAAACAAAAAGATTAAATAAATCAGAAAAATATAAACATTGGATACAATGCTAAAAAATACTTTCTTTTGTAGAAGCACAGCTCAATATTTCAGACAAATTGTCTGAAAATGAAAATAATAACTCAGAAAACTTTTCACTTCTCTATATGATTGACAGGATTTTAAATATTAAATTTATCTAACGAAGCGTTTAATTAAATGAAAAATACAAGGGACTGTGGACGAGACCTCATTGCTAGCAGGATTTAAAAATGTATGGTTCAAGAATCCCATCTTGAATATCACCACGAAATGATCTTATCATTATTCAAAGATTAAACAATCAGCGAATAAATGGTTGATTTCACGTTAAAGCATTATCTAGCCCCAGTTGTGACATGCAATGCATTCACCGAAGTTATGAACCAAATTATTTTATGCTAAGCAACTATTTCGAGCGAATCCCTTAACCATTTCTCATTCATAGTTCTTTCAAGTATGGCGACAGAGAAAAGCCTCGGATTGGATGTTTAATTTTACGCTGTCAACCATGGTCCCCTAAAAAGTGATCCACTCGTACGGAGAAATATTGTTCCCTGGAGCAGAAAGGATTTTAATACACGCGTCGGTACAAATAAATTGGTATTCTCCTTAAATGCGCCGATTTGGTAGAACAAAACATCTCTGCTTGTTGGGGCAGCGATAAGGATCAGCGATTGGAATAAAATAGCCATAAAGTGTTTCCTGATTTGAAATTCTCGCAAAAGAATGTGTCACAGTTATGCCTTATTGGAAAATCGATGAACAAGTGAACTATGCTAAAGACCGGAAATCTATGTAGAAAGAATTCAACAAAACATTGGAGCGTTAAATGCTCATTTTTTATTACATGCTGAGGACAAATTGCAAGTCAGTCATAAAACGATAATTGATTAAATGAGAGACTCATCTAAATTTTTAAATGCGACGATTTCTTTCAACGGTGTCAAATACCTTGACAAGAATAACAATTCTTTTTCGATGGCCCTCAAAAAAGAATTGTTACTCTTTGCTAGCCCCAAATTGCCATTTTAAAAGAAACAAAATAAAAGCTTTTATGATCATTTATAAAATATGCTTATGCAAAAGATACTCACTTATTATCGTATATTTGGTTCGCAACTGGTGAAAATTAGATAGCTTTTAACACTATATTCATACGGTATTGCTCAATAATCTTTAGATAAATGCATTTTTTTTCAAAATATTCACTTAGACATAAGAAATTTTTTTTATGGATATATATTAAAACATAAAAATGCCACATATATTTTTAAAAGCTTTTAAATGAAATATTATTTTTATATTAAAAAAATGTATACATATTTTTTAAAATTTCGAAACATTTCAGGCGGTTTAAATGGTTTCTATTATTTTTCCTTATTAGCCTGTATAAATTTATTTGGATTCAAACTATGTAAGATTTTTTAATTCTAAATACATGCTAATAATAATTTTTAAATATATTTATGCCCACTTACTGAATTTTCATTGGAAATTCATGTTTTTCTGAACGAAAATTGACTTTTAACTATCTAAAAAATTCGAAGCTTAAAGGGCATATCCTATTTTCTTTTTTAATAAAACTCTTTATTATCACTTCTAATTCATTTCTGCAAAAATTAAGACACGTGAAATATTTCAAAGATATTTAAATTTAACTACAATATCATTTTAAGGAAAGTAATTAAAATGCACTTATTTTTCGCTAGGCTTTTGAAATATTCGTTTTATTGAGCAACCTATCTTATAGCACTATGATGTTGAACAAAAACATATATTCTGGGAAGGAAAAAAAAATTAAATTTCATGTTTTTGTTCCTTTTTGCTTATTTCACTATCCACTGTCCCCTTAAAATGCTAATTGATGCAACATCTATATTCTTATTTATTAAAACATCTATTTATCTATACCCTTTTCTTACAGATAGGTATACCTGCCTCTGCATTCTTCTTTTAAACAGTAATTGAAGGAAAACTTTTTTTCAGGTAAAATGTAATTATCAACCTTACACTGTTGAAAATTTTCCAGCCCCTAATCTGAGGAAAAAAAGCTTTTAGTGGTGCATTTGCACCAATCTGAATGAGAACAAAACGTTTTTCTGGGGCAATATGTCCAGAATCTTTAAGCTAGTCTATTACTGTAAGAAATAGACTAGCTTAAAAATTCTGGTGATTCAACTTAATTCTACAATCTTCGAGATCATAATTTAAGTATTTTTTTAGTATTTCAAAATAATCAGAAGATTGAGCATATTTTGAAAGTTAATTTCTTTATACATATATACATATCTTCCAAAATTCATTGAAGCTATACATTAACTTGAGGTTTAAGAGGACAGAATAAAATGTTATGTTATTTTGCCATAAAGCATCCGAAAATTCGCTTTAAAAGGAAAGACTGAAGGTTATAAAAGATAAATATAAATTAAGAATTATGAGCTTATAAATCGTTTATTCGACTACCAGGGAAAGTTTCTAGCGGATTAGATGCGCCGCTAAACGCTTTTTGTCGATGTCGCCATCTTGATGTGGTCCTTGAAAACAGTCCCAGGAGTTTCTTGCTCCTTCCCCCTCCTTCCAAAAAATAAACATCGAATCATTTTCCCCAAATATAGAATTCCCTAATTGTGTCATTAACTTTATTCCCTGTTTTAAGATCATGAGCGAATTATCGGCATTGACTGGCCTTAGTTGAGCTTCAATTCTTGACATTTTCCTACTGTCCTACCGTCACGAGTGAATCCCTGAACAGTCGAAGATGAGTCTAAGTCAGCAGGGAAGTAGGCATTAAAGCATACCACAACATTTGGTTAACTTGACGTTCATCATTAGGCCTGAAATTCTTTTCTCTTGTGTTAATGCAGATATTCGGTCTTTAACCGGTTCTTTTGGCGCCAAATGTAACGCATCTTTTCCCTTCATCCCCAAAATTTAATAGAAGATGTCGTTTCCACGCCAACGGACGCTTACTTTTAGGGTTAAAAGGGTTTTTCTCGTGCCGCAGATCAGTAGTTTCTCTTCCGAATGAAATACAAATGTATTTCAGTTCATCCTGAATATCTCCAAAACATAATTTGGTGTATAGGGCATGATACATATGAATAAAGTCATGGCTAATTCAGGAAATACCTGAGCACTTCAAATAAAAAAAAGTCATATTTTTCTATGTCTATGGCATGTGGATTTTATTCGTTACGTTAAGCTAATAAGCATTCGGATTGCAACCACCATGTTGCAATCAATTGCACAGATAAAGCTTTTACAAAAGTTCAAATATTATTTTGCAACAATTTGCATGATTAGTTATAATAAATGTGTTAATGTAGTAAATGCATTATTTATGATAAATGTTTTAAAAATAAGTAAACCACTAATTAAAATTTTCCAAGACAATTAATTTTAAACTATCATATGTAAAAAATATTATTACACAATATTAAATGCTTGATTAACTTTCACAGCCGAGAATATACGGTAGCTGAAATCCTGCAATACTTAACTAATCATATATCTTTTTTAACCTAAACAGAGAAGATTCTGTTTAAATCTTTATCAGGTATGGTTGATTCCTCAGATCATCTGGTCCTACTTCGGTATAAGTTTTCAGAGATTTCAGGCCTTTTTATTTGTTGTTTCTTAATACGGATTTAAGTTTCAAATTCGGCAATGGATCTAAATCTTAATTTCAATCTCTCGTTGCCTTGCTCTAAATTGTTAATTTTTTCCCTTTACTATTTACTTACTTTTTTTACTTTTTATTAATTTGCTTTTCTTATTTATTATAATTTCCATTTTTAATTTGTGTAGTATTTTAATTAATTAATGATGAGAAATTCTTTGAAATTATGAATCTTTGTCATTATTACCGATGCTTGTTTTTCTTAGTTTTTTTATATGGTCTCTTAAATTAAAATCTTCACTGTTAAAGTAATTGTGAATAAATCTTTATTGCGATTGAGAAATCGAAATGTGAACAAAAATGACACGTTCCAGATATTTAATTATCAAATACAACTTCATAGATAAAGAAAATAAGCATTCTTAATACACCCATTCTTAATTCAAGACATATTGGAGACTCAGAGTGTAAGTAGACAGAAAAATTTAGTTAAAAATGTAATATATTAAGAATATATGAGCATATTAATTATAATACATTACAATTACCTTTAAAAATAATATAAATATAAATATCAATATAAATATCATAATATAGATATGAGCAAATAATCCCAAAAAGAGTTATATAAACATCTACTTTGCATGAATCCGATTGCAATATTTAAATTCTCTCTTTTCTTAAAAAAAGACACTACAAACCTTACACTCAGAACTAAGATGCCACTACAGATATCGATATTATCTACTGCCGATGTGTATATCATATTTATATACTAATATTTCCTAGCCAGGGGAATTTTAACTAGTTGCAGTGATAATAGTGAATGGAGAGTTATGTTTTGTGTTATTTTCATTCGATGGTTCAGAATAACTTGTTTTGAAAGCGAGATGAATGAATAATTATTTTGAATTCGATACATTCTGGCCCTCTTAATACATACCATTGTTTCTCTAATATCATAAAATATTTTTTATAATATCTTCATGCTATTGTTCAGCATCCAAAATGGAGAAAAGTGGTGCTATGCTTCATACCAGTGCTCCGCAACCGGTGTGCCATGAGCCAGATACAGGTGGGCCGCTATCAAATACATTGTATTTGACATTTTACAATTTTTCATCATGTATTAAATACACAATGACAATTTTTTTTTCATAATAATGTCTATTTTTCTAAATATACTAAAGAATAATTATAATAACTAAATAATTATTCAATGGTCCCTGGTGAGAACAGATTTAAATAATGACACGACTTTAAAATTATACTTCTCCGAAGTTCCATTAGATGTTTTCTGGATTTACGTTAAAAAAGAATATCCTAACATTTCCTACAAAGCAATCTTAACATTACTTCCATTTTCGACGACATATTTATGTGAGCAAAGTTCTTCAACTCTTGTATTAACTAAAAATGATAAGCGGTTATGCTTAAAAGTTCTTGACCAAGAACTTCGGGTCACGGTGTTAAATATTGAGTCAAATATAAAACTTTTGTGTTCATTGAAACAAGCGCAGGTATCACATTAATAATTATTATGATTGCGTAGAAATAAATATGTTACGGTTTTATGTATGTATACCTTTCAAATAAAAAACAAACATTTATTGTAAAGTTTGTGTATCAATGAATACCTATATACTTTAGCTTCTGGTGTGCCGCGGAATTCTAGAAAGAAATAAGGTGCGTCGTAGGTGAGAAAAGGTTGCGGAGCACTGCTTTATACTATTAAATAAAGTAATTTCCATCACCTATCATTAGTAAAAATGCACTGCTGCATATTTTCTTGTGATCCTAAGTGCTTCGAAATCATAACATTTTAACGTGGATGGAGAACATTGTCAATAATTAGCTCTAAGATATCAGAAGTTATCCTTGAGTTACTAGCTACAATCGAAATTGTTTTTGCAGGAAGTCAACAAATGGCGACAACTGTTTTGTTCTACGTTTCCCCGATAGATGGCAGTACTAACCAATAGCTGGATAATATTTGAATTCGCAACTTTAGATGTAGAACAAAATCGCATATGTCAATACTCTCCAAGATATTTTTTAAACATTTATTTAAGATATCTGGTTAAATGGCTTTTTTCCACGACTTGATTTACTTTAGAGACTATTACAGATATGAAGAATTATTTTAAATCATGAAATAATCAAACGATTTTAATATATGTACATGTATAATTTCGTTCATATTTTATGAAATAGAGCAAGAAAGAAAATCCTGTTACATACGTAGTCATCTTATGCTTATAAATTTTTTGGAGGAAACTAAATGCCTAAATGTACTTAAATAAAGCGATTAAGCCTTTAATATAACAAACTTTTAGTATGATTTGTATGTTGAATTTATTAAAACCTAAACTTAAATTTAGATACAGTAATAAATAAAATAAATTAGTAAGTAGAAAGATTTTTTTGGTGGAATTCAGAAGAATTTAATAGTTCATATGAAACCTCAACCAGTAACCCCAAAATTATTTCGATGAAAAAGAACAGCTGTAGGTATCCAACTGAATAAGCCAGAAAATTTTTTAAATGTGGCAAAAAATACTTGATACCAATTTTATTGAAGTTGTTGAACTAGCTATCTAATCACGGCCTTTAAATTTGTATCAGATGAAGTTACTGGATAAGGGGCTAAGGAAATTAGGAATTTTAACTTCGGTTATTTTTCTTTTGTTTGAAAAATTTTAAAATTTAGAGAAAAGGTGTTAATTAAAAAAATATATTAAATAAACTTATAAAATCATCTATAAAACATATCGATAAATTCATTAGATCAAGAGTAAATTTTAAACGAATAAATATTTTTGTTAAAAAAGTGAACTAAATATTTGAAATTTCACTTAATTATGTATTATAGGACTGGCAATAAAATTTTCAGATGGAAATCTGCATTATTTCCTGAAAATGTCGGTATTGTTGCAGAAAATGAGGGTGTTGCAAAAATTCAAATTACTGTTTCATCAATCAAAGAATCAAAAAGCAAATCTAATGAAATTGAAAAGCTTTAAAAATTAATTTTAAAGCTTTTCAATTTTGTCATATAGGTTAGTGTGCAAAAATAAAAATAAAAAATTCTTTTTTAATGAGTTATTCCCGAAAAATATCAAGAATAGAGGAAAAACTTAATAAAAGTAGAATAAAAGAAAATGTGGAAAGAATTAGCGATTAAGACAAAATGCTAATTTCAATCTTATTTGGTATTCTCTTCTACATAAAGAATGCTTTAACAAAATTTCAAAAATTATGCTTGAATTTTAAAAAAACCAACGATCCAATTATTCTGTATTTAATTCTAATTTGATTTTCATTGCACTTTATATCTCTTTCTGAGACCTAGAACTTATTAATTTACAGTTCTTCCTCTGAAATGTTTTATTTAAATGCGGAAAATCGGTCATAAAGTTCAATCATCTCCACCGGTTGTTCATGGCATTTTGTAATATCTTGGGAAATAATCTTGTATATGGGTGTGTAGAAAAACATCACATTATATTTGAACTACTTTTTAGGGACCACGGAGGCCTGGTGGTAAGGTCACGGCTTCGGAATCGGAGGGTTGTAGGTTCGAAGATCGACTCCGCCAAAGAGCCGCTGTATAAGAGGGTCTAGTGCACGTTAATCCATCGAGGTTAAACGTCCCCCCGCTGGTACGGTGTGGAAGTTTGGAGAGGGGGTGCAGTTCAAGTGTCACCATCTCCATCCGACCTCGGTTCAAATGTACGAGGCCCTTCCCAAAATAGCCCTCGTGTTGCTTCGAAACGGGACGTTAATATAACTAAATTAAGCTAAACAAACGAACTACGGTTTATATCTTAACAGTAGTTTTAAGTTTTTAATCAAAAAGATGGTAATTGAATGTGATAATATTAACAGTCTAACAAGCATTATAATCTTTAATAAGCGTATAATTTATCTTCCATTTCAAAAATCTTGAAAAATATGCATTATAAAATTCTAATGCTATATCAAATAATTGAGACTATTTATATAATAAAAATGCATGCATATAGATTCACGGATATTACATTAATTTTCTTTTCAAACCGATGATTTTTAGAATGGATTAAAGTTCTTGTAATTATTGAGGTTACTTTTATCCTTGATCAATAGATTAAGAGATTTTCATGTTGACGACAACTTCCTAACTGCGAGCTTTTGTTAAATTATAGCATGAAATATTCATACTAACATATATTATAAGAAAAATTAAGTTAAAATTTATTAATCGTTAAGAATATATATGAGTCGGCCAATTACCATACAAATACACAGCAGCACACAACAACAGTAGCCCCCAAGTAAAAATCCGGTAGCAAAAAACGTCCACAGAGCACAGTTATAACATAATCCAGCAGGAGATGGGATCCTTGGAGCGTAGCCGTATGGTCTCTCCAGATGGCTGAATCTTGAATCTTCTCACTGTCCCTCTCTTTAATTGCAACACTTCCACAATACTAGCAACTCCTCACACAAAATTCGGCGTTACTTTCGAATTAGACGACATGACTCGGCACACAGCAATTCAGCAGTCGCTTCACACAACGCTGTCACTCCACCGTTTCTTCGTTATTTTCTCAAAGACTCGTTACTTGTCGACGACTCCGACTACAATTTAACTTACACTACTCTTTGCAACATAAGAGTGACAGCCTATTGCAGTTTCCAGGAGGCGGACTTATAATCTCTTAGGCCAATCAGTCGTATCTTGGTTCCTAATGAATGGAATAATAAAATTCTTGAAATTTCCAGCATTATCCAATTTATCGCCAAGTCGCCAAATGGTCACTAAGATCTGAGGTCAATGACGTGTCACCCGATCACCGCCCAAAGGGTTGATCGCACAATGGTCTTCCTAGTGAGTCAACTAACTATGCTGGTAAGAAACCTTACAGGTTTGTAACACTATAATAGCAATATTTTTAGAATAAGCTGTTTAACCAAAGAAAATAACCCATGCTTATTTATTATTTTTTCCTATAGTTATGGAAGACCTATTTGTATAAACTTGCTCTATAGTTTTGTTACTTTGTTTTCACAATTTGTTACTTATTAAGAATTATATTATCATTAAAATACTGCACAAAATATTTTCCTAACAAGAAAATAATGTACACTGAAGTGACAAAAGTCATGGGATAGCAATATGCAAATATACAGATGGCAGTAGTATCGCAGCGAAAAAGTATAAATGCGCAGTTCGTTTTCCAGAGCTTTCATTTGTGTTCAAGTTTTTCGTGATTTATGGCGGCACGACGAGAATTAACAGACTTTGAACGTGGAATGTTAGTTGGAGCTAGACGCATGGGTAATTCCATTGCGGATATCGTTAGTGAATTCAACATTCTGAGATCCACAGTATCAAGAGTGTGCCGAGAGTATGAAATTTCAGGCATCACATCCCATCATGGACAGCGCAGTGGGCGACCACCTGCACTTAACGACCGAGACCGCCGACGTCTGTGTAGAATGGTCAATGTTAATAGACACGCAACACTTCTTCAAATAACTGCAGGAATCAATGTGGGACGTGTCCAATAGGACTGTGCGGCGAAATTTGTCTTCCTTGGGCTATGACAGCATAAGACCGACTCGAGTGCCTTTACTGACAGCACGACATCGTCTGCAGCGACTCTCCTGGGCTCGTGAGCATATCGACTGGTCCCTAGACCAGTGGAAAACCGTGGCGTGGTCAAATGAGTCACGATTTCAGTTGTTACGAGCTGATGGTAGAGTTAGATGGTTATTATGGTTATTATTAGATTGTTATGTTCAGCTGCTTGCAGATCACTTGCAGCCATTCATGGACTTCACGTACCCATACAACGATGGGATTTTTATGGATGACAATGCGCCATGTCACCGGGCCAGAACTGTTCACGATTGGTTTGAAAAACATTCCGGACAATTCCAGCGCATGATCTGGCCACCTAGATTGCCCGATATGAATCCCATCGAGCATTTTTGGGACATCATCGAAAGGTCCGTTCGTGCCCAAACTCCTGCACCATCCACACTTTCACAATTATGGACGCCTATACAGACAGCATGGCTCAATATTCCTGCAGAGGACTTCCAACGACTTGTGGACTCCATGACATGTCGAGTTGTTGCACTTCGCCGGGCAAAAGGAGGACCGACACGATATTAACAGTCATCCCATGACTTTTGTCACTTCAGTGTATAATTTAAGCAAAATAGCTTCATATTTTAATATATATACTTTTTATAGTGAATTTATTTTTCTGTCCAATGCTAGATTGTTTAATAAGAATGCAATTCTTCATGCATTTGTGTTGAATGATGGTATTTAATGAAAAATTTTGTGATTCTTTCCTAGAAAATCGTATTTATTAATAGATTTCAAAACCTATCAATTTTAAATATATGTTCTGTTGTAAAATCATTAATATGAAGGTAATTATTTTTAATTAATAGCTGTTAATGTTATTTGTTTCAGATGAATAATAAAACAGACATTCAATTTTGTTAGCATTTTGCTCTTCCTCCCTTTTTACGATGCTCAATATTCGGAAGTATAACAGTAAAAGGCGGAAAGCGAAGTATGAAACAAAATGTCAAAAATTTGTGATATTAAATCCGTTGTTTGATCTTTCTTATTCTTGAATATTTTATTTATATCTAAGTAAATGGAAGGAAAGAATGTTGGGATATTTATTTTGCAAATTCATTCAAAATTTATGTTTTATAGTTTTCCAAAAACTCTACAGCAACCATTCATACACTGAATAATCACATTTTGTTGTTAGAAATTTACATCGCTACAGGTGATTATAATTTACGGAAGCAGAAATAATTGACTTATATTAGATTTTGGTCATAATATTGAAGGTATTACTTAATCCAAAAATATATGACAACTTCTAATGGTAAGTAACCCTGGATAGCAATGAACAGAAGAATATCTGCATATTGTTTGTCAACGAAGTATGCATTCAAAATTAACAAAGTATGCATTCAAAAATTGACCATATTATGAAGGAATAAAGTCAATCTAATGAGTATATCTAATACCAAACGACTTACGACAGATGTTAGACAATTTGAGTAAGCTCATGTTTTGTTACTGATAGTTCTAAGCCTAAGAAAAAGAGAGTTGTTGCATACGAATAAGAAAAACATAAAGTTGTTCGCACAGATCTAAAAGTCTTACATACCTTTGGATTTGTGACATTATCGAGTTGAAATCGATATGAATTGTGCAAAATGTATGACTTCTTTATTGTGTATTTCTGATGTAAATATGAAAGATTATTATTCGTTGTGGGATTCAGAAACTTTGCACTACTGAGCGTCCATCTGAATCCGTTTATTTAGTGAAAATAGGGTGATCAATTTTATAATAAGATGAATTTAGATTATTTGCGAACTGCGGAAAACGTGTAACGTTGTGGGAATAATTATATAAATTCACAATAAAATAATTTAGAGCAAATTTGGATGAATTTAGATTATTTGCGAACTTAAAAACTACGGAAAACGTGTATCGTTGTGTGAATAATTATATAAATTCACAATAAAATAATTTAGAGCAATTTTTATTTAATATAAGTAGCCTAAATATAAATTAATGATGAATAAATGAACTATTTATATTTTTAAAATTTGGCAGTTTACTTTTTTTATAAAATAATGATAACTTATGTTAAATCACTTCTTTTTTTTAAATTTATAATAGAATTTATTGATAATATTTTGAGATTAAACACAGTAGGTAATTCCAGTCACATTTAATGATATTATTTTTTTTTTCAATTCTTAAAGTACTTTTTTCTTCTTCTTTTCTTGCCATTTGAACAAGCCATATATACAAGCAAGCAACAAGGAGTTTCGACTTAAAATAAAACAAAACAATAATCAATGACATATCACTGAAATAAAAAAAACAATGAACGGAAAAGTATCTAACTGAATGGGAATCGAGGTTAATAAATAATATAAATTCATGGAATGGCCATCCTTCCACGTCTAACTCATTAGTGAGTAAAATCATCAAAAAATCATAGTCTAGGAATATTGAAAGGTTATATGTTGTAGGGTGCACATGTTGTTAGATAAGTATTAATTGAATGACAATATTACCTTAATTATATTGATTATTTGGAAAATAATCAATATTTTGCATGTCAATATTATATTGATTATTCTCCCTATTGGTTAATAATCAATGTTTGGTATGACAATATTACATTGATTATACTCCTTATTTAGAGAATAATCGATGTTTCGTATGAAAATATTACATTGATTATTCTCTTTATTTGGAAAATAATCAATGTTTTGCACGTCAATATTGTATTGATTATGCTCCTTATTAGTGATTAATCATTGTTTGGTATGACAATATTGCATTGATTATATTCCTTATTTAGAGAATAATTTTAGACTTTTGGTGGAATATAGATTTTATAGACACCTTTATAGCGATGTTTCGTATGAAAATATTACATTGATTATTCTCCTTATTTCGAAATCGATCTATGTTTTGCATACAATAATAAACAGTAAAGTTCACCAAATTTCATAAATCTGGGGGTATTGCTGTGAAGAACCAAAGGACTTCTTTCTCGCACTTATTAAAATTGTTCATTCATTAATGCGATTTGATAATAATTTTGCAAAAAACAACAGTTTGTTTGTATTGCACATTTTATTATTTGTAAAAAAAACTGCGATGTGTTTATTTGCTTAGACACATGTATCTTCAATTAAATAAAAATTTATAAAAATTATTACAAAAATATTGAATCAAAACGTATTTCTTAGTATATATATTCTGATAAGTAAAGGAATCATTACTCATGGTTAATGGATAATTATACCCTTAATAATTTGATGCCACCGCTTATCAAATTAGGTTTAAGAAATCCGACTACATTCAAAGGAAAATTTTTGAAAAATTGAATTTTTCAAAAATTATTTATGGTTTTAGATGTATTGCCAATTATAAGTATTGTAAATACAAAAACAATTATTTGAAAATATAACATATTTTAAAAAATAGGAAAAATTGTCGTAAATTTCAATGAAATTGAAAAAAAATGGTTAACACTCTAAACAAAATAGTAATGCAGCAATACTATTTTTCTTTGTATACAAGTTATAGAATGTAATGACGAATGGAATGAACCAAAATCTAAGAAAAATCTTGAGTTCAAAGAAGCTATGAATAATTTATAAGTATATATGCAGTTTTTTCATTAAATCTCAACTTAATTTTTCTTAAAAACTCCTATAAGGAAAAAAATACTTCACCAACAATAAAACTTATGTTTCATTTCATCTTCCATATTATTTAAAGCACTCCCTGAAATTTTTATGTAAATACCATTATTAGGTTTTGAGATACCATGTTAATGGTGGAGAATTTTTATGAAAATTGAGGCTTTGAGAAAATTGTAGACAAAGACATATTTTAGTTATAAAATATGTGATTATTGGATGCGATGACAGGCCTTCCTTTTCTCAGAAAATTTAAACTGTTTTGAAAAGAGGAAAGTTTGAACTACAAGAAATAATAATAATAAATAGCCGATTGTTTGACAACCAGTGTTTTTACCTTAGTTGGATACCTCAAATAAGCGAACATCTTTTCTGCAATTTTTGACTTCATTCAAATTATAAACACAAAATGCAATTTATTCCAAATAGTATAATAGTATTCGCATTACCTATTGAGAGACTAATAATTTTAAAATATTTTCCTTTTTCAGGTATAAAATAAATAGACGCTTAATGTAAAAAGATATTGTTTATTATTAGTTTCCCCTTTTTAAGTTGTATATATATATATATATATATATATATTATGGATTTTGAATCAAAACCAATTATTTCTTATTTTTCTTATACTTTTGAGTTGTTTTTTACAGTTCCTTTCGACTACTAGTTTCGTTTAAAAAATACCAATTACGTGGAGTAAATTTTCTGAAAATCTACTGATAATCCGTCGACGGTGATTTTCAATCAATGAAAAAATCAATCTTCCTATGTTTTTTTATTTTATTTTTTTACTCCTTCAATTTTGTTCCATTTTATATCACTCCTCCCCCCATGTTTTTGAGCAAAAGTTGTCTGTCCGGTTCATTACCTTCAAAATCCTCGACTTTCTTCTCGAAGTAGTGGTGTGAAAATGACTGGAAGGACTTTAAGTAAAAGACCGGGGAACTTATTAACACTTCTTTCGGGTTTGTTTTTGCTTCAATTTATTGCATCGGGCTTTTCTTTTTTTCCCCTTTCTTGTAGATTTACTGGTTGTTTTGTTAGTATCGCTTTGTTCTACAAAGTGAGAGAGATTTTGGCGAGAGCATTGTATGCCTTTTTCTTTATCGTCTTATTGATTTCGTAAATAGTCTGATAAGTCACTGGGGTGCTTTTTCTTACGAACTTAAAGAACACTGTTGAGGATTTCCCGATGGATGCTTTTAGATAAATGGCTCTCAGGAGTAGATTGCGCCATTACTATACACACTCAGCGGCAGTTTTCTTTTACATTCCGCAAAACAAAATCGCCTGAGAGATTATTAAAGAGATTGGCCATTTGAGATAACGATATTTTGCTGTTGTTTTAGTAGGTGCATTTTAATTATTATTATTGAAATAATTTCTTGTGTCATTTCAGAAATAGCTATTATTTTTAACAGCAATTATTTTTATTTAGGATTATTAATAAGCAAAAATTATTCTTGTTTTTTTTTTTTTTACAAACTCAGCGAAAGTTTTATCTTTCATATTCAGTTAAAAAAATGAAACTTATTTTTAAGAAACTAAAGATGGTTCATAAGTCTGTGATACTTTTATGCAAAACAAACGCATCAATATGATTACTTGGCAGAAATTTGAATATGCTTTTATATAAATAATAAACTTACAACTTTAAATATTAAAGAGATCAATTAAGGAAAAAAATTAGAGCGAATTGTAAAGGAAATTAATAATGAATACATTTTTTTCTAATCGTTAGTGATAAATAAACTTTTTGTAAGACTTCTCAGCATTTACATTTAGGTATATGTATTGAATCATGCAGTTTTTAGTGAAATAGCAAAACTCGTAAAACTGATGAACATAAATTTTTATAACTTCCCCATTCATTTTAGCAGCATTCTTCTTTTAAAAATCACCCCATTCTTTTTAAAATGAAATTATTTAAAATCAGGAATTTCAAAATTTATAAAACTGCCTAAGATAGTAATTCTTAATTTTTTTATTAGTTATATTTTTTTATGAAAATTTTAAGGAAATCCTTTAGATTAAAATGTAGATAATCATTCAGCAGGAAACTGACAGTTATTTTTCTCAAATGCCTTGCATTGATGATTAATTTTCGAGGATGATAAAAAAAATCTAAGCCGTATAATAACTTTGTTTACTGTCTTCAATTATGTTGCGTTAATGGATTATAAC
>JAPMOQ010066593.1:978184-1019061 GCA_026543055.1 Argiope trifasciata | reverse complement strand
AAAAAATGAAATATAAACATAGATAAATACAAATCAATTCAAAAATACTATACAGCTTAATATTGTAATTTAGGTACCATATAAAAGTCATTTCCCTACTTATATATATATATATATATAATCATAAAATTATTAAAACAATCAAAACACATTTCTTGATCAACAAAATTAAAACGAAACCAAATAGGTCGAAATCGAAATTAAAACTCAATTCAGAATTACACGCTAAAAGTTCACAAAATGAAAGGTAAATGAACAAGAACCAATTAATGAAACAAATCCACAATACTATATTCAAAGAATTATTTAAACGAAACAGAAACAGAAGTAACTACGGAAACGAAACCAAAACCGGAATCGAAACTAAAAATCATTACTGTTTAAACAAGTTTTAAGAATTAAAATGTTTTTAAATCAATCATTGTATTTAGAGAGCGCAAATGCAGCTACAACTAAAATACAAATGAATATAAATTAATTAACAAAATAAGACAACCGAATCAAAATAATCAATAGAAAAAAATAGTCAATAGAAAAGGAATCCGGCCTGAAAACTTCGTCAGGAGCCACTTTCAAGCAAGGATTCCTAATAAGGGATTTTTTCTGTGAGGCATCGATGGACAATGGTCAAAAGTATTGACACCTCGTGGCCCGAAAATCCCCCGAAAATGAAGGCAAAAGAGACATACCAATTTTAACAGCAAAAGACAAAAACAAAGCAAAACATTAAAAACATCGGCCACGAGGTGTCAATACTTTTGACCATTGTCCATCGATGCCTCACAGAAAAAATCCCTTATTAGGAATCCTTGCTTGAAAGTGGCTCCTGACGAAGTTTTCAGGCCGGATTCCTGTTCTATTGACTATTTTTTTTTCTATTGATTATTTTGATTCTGTTGTCTTATTTTGTTAATTAATATATATATATATATATATATATATATATATATTAATCTTAAAGTTTTTATAATGCCAGGTCACACTTATAAATGAAATAAATGACATTTTATTTTATATAAAAGTCTTTATAAACGAGATTAAGAAATACAAGGAAATTAACCAAAAGCATTTTTAATTCAGTTTTTAGCTAAGAAATTTAATTTCTTTGATATCTTTTCTTCGTTAAACCTTCTTTCAACTTTTAAAAAAATCTAATAATCAGAGTATTCAAAATCCATTAAAAAATGCAAATTTTAAATTATACAGAAAACCGAGGCTTATATAAGTCAACTGGCTGAAATCGATGTACAATTAAAAACGGAACTTTCTTCAACCACAGTATTGATATCGCGTTTATACAATCGAAACATTTATTCATTCTTAGTATATATTACGATTGAAAAATGTAAAAAAATATTCAGGGGATTATAATGTTATGATAAATTTTTTATATTGATAAAATGCATTGTAAAAAGCTTCATTTCTATAAATATTTGAATGTACTTTAGAGCATCAAAACGTACGAATTTCTCAATCAAAGATGAGAACAATCTACTACAAAATCCACAATAACAGCTCATGGCCTTCCCGGATTGATATACAATAGGCCACCGTTAAACTGTTGGTTGTTAACCTAATGGAATGTTCGAACATCTTTAGGAAATTCTCAGAAAACCTGACGCTAAACTTTAACCCATCTGGGCGAGCGTCTCTAACGAACTCCAAGGAAATTCAGTCAATTAGATTTAACGAAAGGAGGAAAAAATTTCCTAGTGATATCCAAGCATCGTGCTCCAATCATAGATAGTTGAAGGAAGTTTCATGCTTTCCAGTATCTATAAGTTAAATTAAAGTTAAAGAATTATAAAAGATTAGAAAAATAATCATTATATTTCAAATTATTTTCATTTATCAATTTAAATTGGTGGTACATAAATTTGGTTCTGATTTTTTTGATAATATTCGCACTTAATGAATAATTGTGAAACTCCCTCATAAAATAGAGCACAGCATGCTAATGACACTAAAATCATAAAGATATGCGTCAACGGGATTGGGTAAATGTAAGAAGAAAAAATGCACTGTATTAAAAAAAAGAAAAGAAATGAAAAAAATGTATATAAAAAAATCTACTCCCGGAGAGAAGCACAAATAATAAATCATGGCCTAATAAATATTGGAGCTTTGGACAAATAATGAGCAATGCAAAAGAGAAGATGTTTATTTCATTATGAAAAGAACTGCAAAATAAGCGCTATAGTGATTAATCAAAAAAAGGAAGAAAAAAGGAGCACATACATCATAAAAACAAAATAACAACCAATAAAAAAAGTACCAGCATGAACCAGCAAATAATATTAGAATAACAAATCAATTTGTAAATTTGCCACGACAATTCGTGGAAACGTCGATAAGATGGAAGACGTCTTAGATTAATTAACAAAAAATTATCCAAATATGAAAAAAATCTATCCTACAACGAAACATCTTATCAAATAAAGTAGGTCCATAAATCCTGAGGAAAGACTCTCCTGAGAGTGAAAAAAATACTGCTTAAGTACCCTATAACAATCTGCAGCTCCATGGCCTCCAAGTTTCTAGTAACTGTTCAGAAAAAAAGGACTAAACAAAGCATTGAAATGAAATGTTCTCTGAGATCAAATGAAGTATAGGTATGCATTTAAACTCTTTCATATTATAGAAACATTAACACTTCTGAACTCGAATAATTTTTTATGCTTATGGAAATGTAAGTGCGTCTCTTTTTTTTCGGAGTGGAATCGATTTTTTAAAGATTTGTGGCCATATAATTCTAAAGAAATTACTCAAAGGACAATTATTATGTTAAACATAACATTTAGAAAAGTTATATAAACACATTATAATTTTATAATCCGTTGTCTTTGAAAAAGGCATTTACGGCGAATGCCTTTTCTTCATTGGTATTCGATTCCATGTGAAGCCATACATTTAGAACGAAATTAAAGGAGATTCATAAATTTAGACTCGAACAATATTTCTAACGCTTCAATGAAAATAGCGTAGATCAGCATTCTATTTTGCAAAAACTGTGGTTTGTAAATATTTGCAAGAAAAGATTTGAATTATTATGACTTAGGAATTAAACAAATAATTTAATCAGAAATGAAAAAAACAACACATATATATGGTGGGTTTTTCTTATTTATTTTAAAGTTACAAATTGTCATTTGAAAGATAGCAAACTATGAAAATAGATATATTTACTATGTTATTAGAATAATAAACGCAAAATATAAAAAAAACCAGTTTAAAAAATCTTCAATGTGCATGTTAATGGATACATGAATATTACTTCGTTCTATTTCTAATAAATGCTTTATTACTATTGCTTGCTCATAAACAGATCAGAAAACTTATATTTGAAAGATTCGATAACAAAATTTTAAAATGGAATTTAAATATCCAATAATAGATTTAAACGACGTATTTTTGTAAATTTAAAAACATAAACCAAATTCTTGGTCAAACGATATTTGAGAGAATTTCTGTTACATTGTTTCATTAGAAAGAAAATATCATAATAAATTCAAATTAATTGCTGTTATAAATTTATGGTACACATACTCATAGAATACATTTTGCTTCTGTAATTTTAAAATGGAGATACCAATGCACAAGATTATTTATTGAAACCATCAGTGTTGGTAGATATAACCAGCAGTTCATCAATTCTATCCGCACTTTGTAGTAGGTGTGTTCAAATCTGAGGAGAGACTCAATAAGGTTATCTTTCAATTTGAAAATATATGCCCACCAAACCAGAGAAATAAACTTTAGAATCACTTTACTAGGATGTGTTTCCTTACCTACTGCATTCATCAAACGTTGCTCCTTCGGATACTGTTTGTTTATCCCATTGAGAATATTCCTTTTTGAAGATATCTTCAATTTCCATGCAAGTATCAAAAATTTGCTAGTTAATTTAGAAGCATTTATTAAAATAATCAGATTTTTTCCCCTTTTGAATCCGTTTGTTATTCAAAATTTGATAGATACTGTGGTTTCTCGGTAAAAATAATGTAAATATGTTTTTAAAGAAATATTTATAACAAAGTGTAGTGTATATTTTCTTAAAAATGGAATCATATTTATATTCCTAATATGATGTTATTTTGGAATAAAGAAAGGTTTACCATCTTACGTTTAAGGATTTGATTGAAAAACATTATTAGGGTTAAGTTTTAAGCCTTTTGTTTTCCAGATTACATTACACTGACTTTGTCCTATTTTTATCAAATCATTCCTCCCCAACTGTTTAGGATTTAAAGAACGTCCGCTTTCTGTCGTAGCTCATAATATGCTATGATCCCCAAAGGATTCAGAAGAATAATGAGCAGAACCTGCATAATAAGCCATTCGTTGGAGATAGAACTTCGCCAAAATACTGAAATTTCAAGAAAAAGAGCAGTCTTTCTTGATGAGAAGGGAAAAAAGAGAATTCAGCCAGGCGTGTTTGTCTCTTCCCTCGAAAGCATAAAAACACTGCCAAGCCGCTTTCCCAGCGTCTTGTTCACCATGATAAAGATGATTTCCGTATTATATTCCAGACACTGAAACTTTCCTTATGCGGGAAAATAAAACGCAAAGCTTTAAAAAGTTCGCGACTATGAATAAAATCTTAAATCCCCCCCCCCCCCCGTCCTCCTACACAAAAACAGAACTATGCGGAATAACATACGAAAGCCAGAAATGAAAAGAAAACCCCGGAATTTAGAACAATAATAAAAAAATAAAGAAAGAATTATTATTTCAAGTCGCTTTTCACCCTCTCCTTTCCAGAAACGAAGGAAAAAAAAACTGAATTAAAAAGAATAGAAAGGAAAAGATTTTTTAAAAAAATAATAAAGAAAACCGAACAAAAAAAAATGTTTGAATCGATTCCACTCAAATAGCGAATAAAATAAAGAAATTCGTTCTTTTCTTTCCCCCTTTCCTTTCTACTTACCACGCGTTCTCCGTAACCGGCTTTCAAAACCGTATCGATTCATATCGATGCTTGCCGTTTGTCATCGTATCGTGTGACAGTGGAAGCCCATTTATAATCTATCGTCTGAATGTACTTTTCACATGGAAATGACATTTAAATTATTAATAGAGCTTTTCTCTGGGTTGACCTTAATTATAATACACCTTCTGAAGTTTTTCCGTTTTCTTCCATAATAATTACTGTAAGATGCATAATATCGTTTTCTAACTTCTTTTTGTTTTCTTTTCGGTACGGTTCGATTCCCCTCCCTCCATGCACTTCTTTCCTTTAATTTTACACATTATTGTTTGGTTATATCGAAATGGATTTTCTTGTGCGTTTTTGTATTTGGATGTTATTCTACTTGTTCGATGCATATTTTTATATTTCTAAAAGTTGGCGGGGCTTTTGTAGAGAACGGGCGTTTTACTATCAATATTTTTTGTATGTGCATGTGGAAATTGTTTTGCTTTTGAATTGTGCGAGTATATTTTATGATAAAAATTAAAAAAAAAACTATTTATGTTGAAATGTTATGTAATGTCGGGTTTACATGCGGTAGTTATCAGACGTAGACAGCGCATGTGTAGAAAAGCTGGAAAATAGTGTTCTGTCGACGGCAAGTAATTGTTCCAACGGGACAACATCATGCCGCTGCATTATATATTTTTCTTACTTTACATACGTTTGTAGAATTTGGTGGAGTTTTGGCTTGAAAAAAATTATGAAATCAAAGATTACATTTTATTTTGTTTGTTCTGATGCCAAATTGTGAGGTTTTATTTTTTTCTTCTATAGTTTTAAATTCAGTTATGCTGGCCTATACTAAACCATGCCTATATCTGAGCATGCATGCATGACCTATACCTGATGAAATTATGGCAACCATAAATCTGTTAATTTCTGCACATGCTTTGACTATTGACCGTCTGGTCGAATGTAAATCCGGAGTAAGAATAGACAAATGTTATAATAACGTGATGTGGAAAACTTCTCCGTTATTTAATTCCTAATTGTTTATCAGCTCAAGTAGTCCAAAGAAAACCTAATGTAATGTTATCTGAAGTATGCGTTTGAGATCATGATGATTTAAAGTTTTCACAGTTACTTTTACAGTGAAAATATTTTGAAATGTTTGAATATCAAACCTATTTTTATCCCTGAGCAAATTAGAACTTCAGAAAATTTCGAAATGTTTTATCAGTAACCGTAATTGTGAGAGATTTAATGAAACCATTGAGAATTTATCTTAGCTACTCTCAGCTTATTAAAGCTCTAAGACTTAAACCATTTCATCAGTTAAGGGCAAATAAAATCTTTTAACAATTCAAACCATTTGATTCTTCCAAATCATATTTCGTGAAATCTCATTTTTCTTACCTTAATTTTTACTGTAACAAATACATCAGGGATCACAATGTTATTGGGAAAAAGCTGACGTCGATGAAAAATGTTAATTCCCCAATATCTAAAAAAATTAATTCATAAAAAGAACAAATTCTATCAATTACATAATATTACCATATTGTTACGCTTTTATTAGTGAGATTCCTACGAACTTTATTACATCCACTTTTATATCGCTGTACTTATAAGCACCAAGCATTTATTTACACAAAATTGTGTACAAATTTATGAGTAGCTTAAATTCGAGTCATGATTATTAAAAGCATAGAAATATAAACATTTCAGCGAAATCACTAAAAAAATCTACCTATTATAAATTATTACATAATTGAAAATAAATTAATTTGTAAAAAGAAAGGCTCTATAATCGGCTTTACGAAGGATTTTATAATGTGTGGCAAGCTTGCTCCAGTCTGTAGAGTGAAAATTCATTTACTTTCATGTTTTCTCATTTACAAAATTTAAGATATATGACCAAAAACATATTATCAAAAACCTTTGAACACCAGATTTTGATAAATAGCCACATTTTAGATAGCTATAAATCTTTAAAAATACTAATATTGCGACAGATCGCCGTTCCCTTGTAGTGGATTATGGTGTGAAAACACAATCAACAGGCTTCAATAGCGAATAATAACAACGTTATTTACACACGAAGACACTAACAAAAAGATGCTAAATATTTACAGCCTAGACGAAAACAGGACAGCACACTACAGACAGTAGCCCACAAATAGTAATCGACCACAGCACAAAAAGTGGCCAGACAGAATCCAGCAGGACAAGGGATCCTCGGAGCTCCGCTCTACGGTCTCTCCAAATTGATGTATGTCTCACTGTCTCCTCGATTTAGCTGGAGTCTCAATACCATAAAACAGGCTACTCCACACACCATACGACCCTGCCTTCACAGTAGACAACAGAACTCCGCCCACAACAGTTCAGCTCTCGCTTGAGCCCCACACAACGTTAGTACTCGGTCGTAGTTTTGCTTTTCTGTCTATGACTTGTTACACATCTACGACACAGACTACACTTCAATTCACCATGCATCTTGATATTGACGGCCTTTTTTAGTTCCCGGGAGACGGAATGAGAAAATTCCAGCAGTACTCAGTTCCTGTTGGATAGACCGTTGAAATTCTCATCATTCATCATTCTCTCTTCAAATACGTCACCAAGTCGCTAAATGGTCGTAGGTTTGTCGCCAAACTCTGGAATCACTCGCTCGGCACACGAGCAACATCCAATACAATTGATTGTAAATCAATCTTTCCTACGATAGAGTGAACCATGTTGAGCAGCAACATTACACTTATAACCAGGGCTTCGAACCGGAACTGAACCGAAAACCGGAAAAAACCGTTATTTTGGTCGGAACGAAAACCGGAACTGAACCGAAAAAAAATTTCGGTTTATTTCGGTTCGACGAATAATTATTTCGGTTCGACGTTTAAACTACGAATGTGGGTAATCATGAACCTAGTTGTCAAATGCGATTTTGAGAATGGATAACAATGCTAATGCTCGCCGTCCTCTGCTCACCGCTCTTATCGTACCTGCTGTTTGTATCAATTCACATAGTGTACCAATTAAAAATAGAATAAAATCTTCTAAATTTTGATAGAATTACATTTTTTGTTTATGATAGAATTATATTTTTAGTACAAATAAGAATATACATAAAATGAAATTATTCATTTGGAACTGAATCGAAAATCGTTATTTTTGGCGGAGCGAAAACCGGAACTGAACCGAAAACCGTTATTTTTGGCGGAGTGAAAACCGGAACTGAACCGATATTAATTTTTTAGTTGAACCGGAACGAAAACCGGAACAAAAAAAATTACGGTTCGAAGCCCTGCTTATAACAATATTTTTCTGAAATTAGTTTTGTCTGCCTGCGAATACAATAAGTCGAAAATAGAACGACAGATATTTTACCAACACATATTGTAAAATTATGTCCTGTTTTGAACAAATGAATCAATGATAAGAGATCATAATATATTTTCGATTGTATTTAGAATTATACAAAGTAAAATTTAAATGTGCATATTCTCTTAACACATGATACAGTCAAGTCATGAACACTACCATCAGTTTGGTTAACACGTGTGATATGGGCTAAAAATCAAAAGTATTACAAATTTGACAAATAAATATAATTTGTTCATATATTATAGGCAAATATCGTACAGTTTAAAATAAAATCGTATTATCATTCTATTATATCTATATCTAACTCTCTCTCTCTCTCTCTCTCTCTATATATATATATATATATATATACAGTGGGTAAAAAAAGTCTCCGTACGCAGATACGAATGCAAATCAAAGATGTCACACAAAATTCATAATGATAAAAATGAAAACTTAAAAATGAGTTAAAACTAATATTATTTAATATTTATTCACATTAAAAGGATGATAATTCTGACAAAATTAAATAATAAATCTTAAAAACTCAAAAAATGCTGTAGACATGGAACAAAAAAGTCTCCGTACGGTGCCGTAGCACACAAAAAAAGTTGACAAAAATGCAAAATACATTTAACAAATATACATTTAATGATCAGTGGCCCCTCCTTTGGCCTTTATCACCTCTTTTAGACGTTGAGGCATTACCCCTACAAGTTTTTTTTGTTGTTTCTGGAGAAATATTACACCAAATACTACTAATGGCACTTTTGAGCCATATTTTATGTCATATTTTATTTTTTTATGTCATATTTTTAAAGTTGTCGGCCAATTTCTTCCCACAAATGTTCAATGGGGTTTAAATCGGGTGACTGGGGAGGGCTATGAAGTTGTTGTTTAACATGGTAAAGGCACCACTCTTGGCAAATCTTAGAGGTGTGTTTAGGATCGTTGTAATGCTGAAAAGTAAATCCAGTTCCAAGAGATAGTTTCTCTGCACTGGATAACACATTTTGTTTAAGAATATCCAGATATCCATATCGATCCATATTTCCCTCAATGAACTGCAAATTTCCTACTCCAGAAGCACTCATACACCTCCATACCATAACACCGCCACCACCGTGCTTCACAGTTCCGCATAAATTCTTAGTTAGCATTTGTTCGTTTGGTTTTCTCCACACCATAACTCGGCCATCTGATCCATGAATGTTAAATTTTGATTCATCGCTAAAAAGAATGGATTCCCAAAAAGATAATGGCTTGTTTACATGCTTCTTTGCAAACTCGAGGCGCTTTTTCCTGTTGTACAAACTTATATAGGGTTTCTTCCGGGCCGCACGTAAATGATAACCACTTTTTTTAATGACATTTCTCATGGTTTGAGTTGAGACTTTAATGTTGTAACCAACCATTAAATCAGCTGCCAACTTCGGTGCACTAATTCGTGGATTTTCAAGAACTTGGAGTAAGATGTTTCTTTTATGCACGCGATTTAATTTTGACGGCCTTCCGGATCGATCTCTATCCTCAAGTGAATGAAGTTTACGATATCTTTCAATGATATATTGCACAGTAGACTTCGATTTTTTAATCCTTTCACTAATCCTTTTCATGGATAATCCATCATTTCTCAATTTAATCACTAATTCCCGAATAGCTCTGGGAACTTCCATTTTGAGACGATCAAGAACAAATTTAAACTCAACAACTGTCAAAATGTTGTTTTCTTATCAGTGATTAACTTTCTGACGTCAAAGATTTACTGCGGGCCTGTTTTAAATACATCAGAAAGAATTTGCATAAAGCGTACGGAAACTTTTTTTGTACTGTAATTTTTAATTTACCTTAGATATTGCAAATAATATGCCTTTCTCGTTTTTTAAAAATGAAAATTTACAAAAATCTCTTTCTATAGACTTATACTAAACACATATAGACAGTATTTAAAGAAAAAATGCAATACTTTACAAATTATGCTCATTTATTCTTAAATTTAGTGACCGTACGGAAACTTTTTTTACCCACTGTATATATATATATATATATATATGATTCTTTGAATTAAAAAAATTCCTTTATTATGGAAAAACAATCATAAGTTCCTCAAAAATAAATAAATCAAAACACTACACATGACATTCAAATGCAAAAAAAAAAAAGTTATAACTTATCTACCAAAAGCAATGTCAGATTTTTTTTTTCTTTCAGACATTTCTTGTCTATGATTACAAATTATTTTTTTATATTATTGTAACTACCACTGTTTATATCACGTTATTATTCATTTTTATTGTTTCTTTAATAATAATATTATTAATAGTGCATCTCCATGGTGTTTTTCGTGAATAATTTTTACATATTTTAATTTAATTCAAATTTTGTATTTTTGGTCAGTATTGTATCTTACGATCGCTCCAAAAAATCAATCGATTTGTTATCTATAATTACCAATGCTCGTTCGGAAACGGACATACTAAGATTTTTGAATAAAATTAAGTTGAATTGGGTGTATTGGAAAAAGAGTGCATTCAAGACTCAAGATTATTTTTTGCTGCTGTTCCGATACAAAACGGTTCTGAAACAAAACGGATCAATCACTGTCTTAATATTACCCAGCAAATAAACCATTTGAACAAAACTACTTAATCGCTTCTTCGGCCTCTTTTTTTTTTGCAAATGTATGTATTCCTTTGGTTAAATAAAACATTTCAATCGAAATTACTCGATGAGAAATCCACACAGCTGTTGTCCAATCTTCCAGGGAAAAAAATTAAAAGAATTTACTTTTTTTCATTTAAGTATTTCCATCCGTAACTACAGAGAGGCAAATTGCCCCGAATAAAATTCGCCCCCTCCCTACCGACTCTTAAGGCGTGGAAAATGAGAATCAGCCGGAAAAAGGATAAAAATCGATCGATTATCCGGCTGCAAAGCTAAATTCATAATCTCCCGGATTTCATTATTCCCAGACATTCATGAAGATGCTTCCAATATCATTAGACGGGACTGATTCGCCCTGAATAAAAGATGAGGCGGACAGACAGACAGACGGAATGTGTTGAAAATGGGGAATGCATGAGGCTCAGCTCATAAAATTAGATCAACTCTCTTGATTCTCCGGAAGGGTGAATTCGATTAAGAAAAGAGATTTACGCCCCTCGGCTGGGTTGATTAGGAAATTCCTGATTATAGCTTCGAAAAGAATTGTTTACCGCCATATTCGACGGCGATCGAAATGAAAACTGATTATCAAAATCACCTGGCAATCAGGTTTGATAGAATATCAGATGGGTTTTTTTTTTGTTTTTTTAAGGCTTTCTTTGTTAGACTCGAATTATCGTTTTGTACTAAAATGATAGTTTTCTGAATTTTCTTTGGAATCGTAAGAACTTCTTTTATATCAGATAGTTACTTTTTTTCAAATTTCGATAATATGATTCATGAAGAAATATTTCTCTCATAATAGTTGTTTGCATATTTTAAGTATATGTTTATTGTATATTATTTGTATTTTTAGAGATTATTTCGGTTCATTTTTCGAAAAGACGGTTTTAATGAAGAATATGCAAATATTAATGAGCTATGGATTATCTGTTACCTCTTCCTCTGTCAATTCGTCCCATGAGGGGCGGCATGTCGTAATTGAAGATTAGCAGCTTCCGGCATGAGGGTTCCTTCTCGTTATCCTGGTAGTATACAAAAAGGTGAACTGGCTTCTTCCATCGATGATGGATTGTACTTCCTAAGGAAAGGGTTGCCCCGTGGCCGATGATGATCCTTATGACTCACCCACAGTTGTTGTTGCGGTAGTCTTCCATATTTTCCCTGTGCCTTCTAGTGATTCAGAGTGGTCAATTTATGATTACCACTCTTTCCAGTTTATCGTTGTAAATTGTACAATTTTCCTGATTTTAAATGGTTTTATTTCTGTAATGTAGTTAAAAGCTAAAACAGAACTGGTATTGAAGGATATTTTGATTAAAAAAATCTACGATTTCGAAGTCGACATTTAATCCTCTATCAATTTTATTTCTTTCCATCTCCACGAATATCACACTTTTTGTACTATATAACTGATTTTTTTTAATTAAATCGGTTTAAAATTCATTTTAATTGTTTTAAAGTTCTTTCATTGACTTTTTTTTTTTAAAATTCTTTTCAAAGTTAAAATAAAGTTATTGAAGAAAAACATTTTAATTTTTAACTATGATCAGATGATAAGGAGTACATTTATTCTGCTACTCATCACCTTGCACCACGATAATGATACATTTATAGCCTTGTTATATGAAACATCCTTCTACAGTAATGTTCATCGGATTCACATAAATGATACATCTTAAATTCGAGGCTAGAATTATCCTTATTATGTCTTTATATAAGATGATACTCTTGTAGAATGTCGGCTCTGCCCATTTGGCGCAGAAATCTTGTTGTCTAAATGGAATATTTTTGTTTTTCATTTTTTGAGAAGACAAAAATTAATGTCTGAAAAAAAGGGGCAATATATTTTGAAAAACTGTCACGCCTGTATTTTTGCAGACACTATCTGATACTTAAATATTTCTATAGCACACAAGACAAAACGAAAGGATCAAAACCATTTTCATTTGTTTTAGAAGCTTTAAATTAAAATTGTATTTAAAACATATTTTTGTACTGAATGATTTTTTTTGTCTAGCTATTTATGAAACAAAGTCTCCAACAAATGTCTTAGGATCAAATAAAGGGAAGAAAAACGATTCATTCTAAGAAACTTGTTAAATCCCTCTTCCTGCCTTCTTGTTCTGCATGTGCCCCATTAGCTAAATGAAACATTTCAATCCAAATTACTCGGAGAGAGAGAGCGACAGCTGTTGCCGTTTCTTCCAAAGAAACCGAAGGTAAAAAAAAGGGTAAAAAAATTGAAAGAATTTACTGTTTTTCATTTAAGCATTTTTTTCCCGAAACTGCAGAGATGCAAATTGCCCCTATGAAACATTGACCCTCGAAATTAGGAAAATGAGAGTCCATCTGAAAAGAGACAAAAATCCATCGATTTCCCTTCCTGTAAAGCTAAATTCATTATCTCCTGGATTCCATTATGTCCAGACATTCATGAAGATGTATTCATTATCCTTTAAAGGAATTGATTAGCCTTAAATAAAAGATGAGGCGGACAGACAAATAAACGAAATATGTAGAAAATGGAGGATGCATGCGGCCCTTATCATAAAATTAGATAAACTCATGATTCTCCGAAAGGATGAATTTGATTAAGGTTGAGATTATCATTGATTAAATATTTATGTTTTAGGCTTGGTTGATTAAGGAATTTTTGATTATTTTCCTGAAAAGAATCATTTGCTGGCTTATTCAGAGGTTGCTCAGGAAATTCTGTTCATCCGTATCTTATGGTAAATAAATTTGTTGAAATATCGAAAGAGTTGTTTTCTTGTAACTATAAGAATGTTTATTAGAAAATGCATGGGGAAAATTTTTACAGTTGTGCTCCAGTTTTTATGATAAAAGGAGTTAATAATAGTATAAACATAATAAGAAGAGCTGTTTATTTTTTTATGTTGAATGCTGGAAACTTGAAATGAATTTTGTGTCAAGAAATTATGAAAAATAATATAAGCATCTATCTGATTGTCGTAGTCATTAAAAAATAAACTATATGAGGGTTAAAAAAATTTTTAAATTAATTGTGATATAGAAATGTTAGAAAAAAGCAGAGATGAAAAATATTTAAAAAATTTATCTGAATTAATGAATGTTCAAAATCACTATCTGGTAAGCCTTTCCTTCAGATCATTTAGCCACTTTAGATTATTTCTTCTTGCTCGTTATAATCTGTTGGCATATCATAAAATCACCACCAAGCCATGAACAAGAATGACAAAAGGGTCGCCATCAACTTCCTATCCATTCAAACATACCATAGCATAATTAAATTTATCAGTAAAAATAGAGATCTCTTCTTGCTTTCCTACAAATAAACATGAAGTATTGTATTTAAAAGGACTAAGAGACAAAAAAGCACCTCAATTTCTCCACGTTCATTTGCATTCATAAATATATTTCAAACAGAGATTTTCTTTGTTACCATTAACTAAATTATTTTTATTAGATTTTTTCGTAACTGCGTCCTCATCTACTATGTCGTGATAACATGTGAAAACATAATTCGAGTTTTTTTTTTTCATACACAATTTCTCTTTGCATATTATTATTTCAGATAATTTTTCTATATTTAAAAGTAGAAAATCGTTGTAAACGATTTCATTTTATTACCGTTTCTTATATGAATGTAGGATTTATATATAGTTATTTTTGTTTTTCAACTGTAAATATTCTGGTATTTAGTAAAATTCCCGTAACATGTCCATCAAACCGTTCAGTGACAAGAATGGTAACGTAGACGGAGGTATCAGCAAGTGTTCTGTTCTGTCACTGATCTTTTTAGAGAAAGGATAATATCGGTAAACACTATGTGAATCACACGCGAGTCAAATTGCAGCCACTGTTAGATTTTCACTTTCAATCGATTAAAATTGATAGTAGTCATAAGATTTAATAAAAGAAAAGGTTTTAACAAAAATTACTATTAACAGGTCATTAATCAAGATTTATTTCAGGCAGTGACATGATAACTTATCTCTAGACATCAATAAAACATTGCAACTTTTTAAAAATAAAAATCTTAAGATTCGAAAACATGAAGATGAGATGAAATACTTTAACATTGAGAGAGTGTTTGGGAATGAATTTATTCAAAAGTATATTTCAATATCCGAAATGCGTATTTGTTAATAAGATACTAAGAAATTATTACTCAAATAGAAAAGGGAATAAGATTTGCAATAATCTAATTGACACAACAACAGAATTGACTTTGAAGTTCATATAAGTTTCCTCAAATTATGATATGTATACCATTACATTTCTTTAATGTTGCAGTCATTACGAACAAAAAATGTTTCAATGACCAAAATAATTGCAAAATTGTTTTTCTTTAGATCATAATTTTTTTAATCGTAAGTATATTTTATTATAATTTAAATGAACAGAAATTTAAATGCTTGTGAATCTTTGCTTTGCAGTAAATAAATAGTTAACCTCCATTGAAAAACAATTCATATGGTGGAAAATAACATGCATTAGAAGATGGAATTTCAATAACTTCTTCAAGATGAATGTAGTACTTCAAGAGAAGCATTTGACAGAAATTGGGGATTAAACGAAAATATTCATTTTTTTCTAGTTTGCTCACTTTTTGGATTTTGAAAACAAGTAACAAGAACTTCATAAGATCATCTTTGAAATTTTTTGAATTTAAAATATGTCAAATCAAAGAATGTGAATTCCGGGAAAAGAATAAAATAAAATGTACATTTTCTCCCGTTTTCCGAAAACTGAACTATTAATTGGCTGAGTGCAGCCATTACTTTATATAAAAAGCTTTATATAAAAAGGGCAGAATCTTAATAGTTGAGGGTATTTAAATATTTAGATTTTTTTTATGAAGTTGGGAAGTTTTTCACCTGGAGAGATTTTTTTTATAATTTTAGCGCTTAACTGAATTTGTCAACAAAACTTCAAAAAGTTGAATAAAACTATCAAGGCATGAAAAAAATACCTTCAAAGTTTGAATGAAAAACATTTGTGAATATTTCAGTAACAGAATTGAAGGGTTTGTTGCAAAAGGGAGGTAACTCCAATTAGTCAAGTTTGAAGGAAACCAGCGGTAGCACCAAAAGCTACCTCTATATTGCAATAAACTAATGAGACAAATAGTTCCATCGCTTGCGTTAATGCAATATCTAATGATAGGGGCTATATCTATCTGGAACCAAACAATTTTATTTTACGACATAATAGTGCATGTAACTCTAAATTTCCCTGACTGGAGCTACATCCTTTTTGCAATAAACCCCTCAAATACTGCAATATGCAAACTTATTTCAGAATTTTTATAAGTTTATTTCATTTGATTGAAAACAAAATAATCCTTGCTGGAATATATGATACTATTAAGTTTCACGTATTGATTTAGTTTAATATTCTATACATCTATTTTTAAACTGGAATTTTTGCCTAATAGCCTCTTCTTTCTAATCAATCAGAGATAAGTAAATTATTTTTTACTGAAAAAATGTTCTAATAATTATATTTTGCCTTTTTAAGTTTCAATATATATATCTGAAAAATTACTAAGTTTCATTTTTGTCTTTGGATTTTATCAAATATTCTTGACAAAGAAAATTTTAATAATGTTCTTCATTCTTCTGCTAAAATCTATCGAATTATGAAACTTTCAATTCTGTGACGTAAGAAGACATATTGTCTAATAAAAATTGATTGGTTTGAAAGAATGAAATTGAAACCTTCATATATTGATCAGTTTCAACTGCAGAAAAATAAAACATTTTCAATTTAACATTAAACTTTTGTTTGATGAAAATATTTTACCAAATGCGATTGCAGGGCTCTGAAACTATATGCATAAAATATATTTCAAAAATTTTCAACATTATATTTATTGTCTAAAATGACTTAAAATATAAGGTAGTCACAAAGTAATTTTTCTTATAGCAAAAACGTTATTGCATAAATACTATGATATGTATATTGATTCAATATATTATGAAGATGTTTATAAAGTGTTTAGCAAATTTACCAACATTATAAAATTTCGATGTAGCTCTGAGAGAGTCAAAACTATATTCCAAATCTTTCCGTGTAATGTATTACATTTCGTTTACAACTCAACACAGCATTTGTGAACCTAACTTTAAGTTTATCATTAATTTTAACTGGTGTTGCCAACACTTTGCCCTTTATACAGTCTAAAATTGGCTTCGAATAGTAACAACTGATTTGAATTCAAGGAAGCTATCTAATCTATATAACTCATGATATTTCCTTAATTAATTTTTCATGGCTTTTTTCCAACAGAAAAAAACGCAACTCTATTCGCTGAATTATTGCTAACAAACGTGTTCATGATTTTTTACAACATTTGATTTCCGACTCACTCTGTTTTTAATGACGGGAAATTCCCGTGTTTGAAATCTTTCACTCTCATTTATAAAAAATGTGTTTAACTTAAGCTTACTGGTAAAATTTCTTGCTACAATCGAAGGAATTTGAAAATGACACTCTATCCATAGACAAATAAATAGTAATGTATCAAATCTGATAAACGAATATGGTGATGTTGACAACCATTTTAAAGAAATGCAGATTTTCCATTCTACATTCATACGACATTTTTGTTGACGTGGTATAATTTTTTAAACAGAGAGGTATTTTTCCGATTTCATTCAAAAATGGTGAGAACAGGTGACACTTGATGATGTATGTAGGAATCGAAAATTCCATACAATATAAAAATAGGCTTGACCGATACAACAGTTGTGGCTGGAGCAATTTATTGACTATATTCCCCATAGAGAATTGAAGGGTTGCCTGCAAAACGGATGTAATTCCAATTAGGAGAATTTGGAGTTACGTGTACTATCATGCGGTAAAATAAAACCTTGTTCGTTTGGTACCAGAATGATATAGATCCAATCATTAGTTTATAGAGTTACTTAAGTGATAGAATTGTTTATCTCATTAGTTTGTTGCAACATAGAGGTAGCCTTTGGTACTATCGCCGATTTTCTGTTAATTTGTATAATTGGAGCTACCTCAGTTTTGCTGTAAACCTTTCAATTTACTCTAATGTCTTTTTTTATTTCTCCCGAACATTGAAGGGTGTGAATAGATGAAAATAAACATAGCATATTTAGAAAATATGAGCTGCCACATTGTAAAAAAGTCATTTTGACTTTATGGTGAAAGAAGTTTAATAAAATGGATAATAAAGGCAATTGGCCCTTTATTCCATTAAACTGAGATCTATAGGTAACAGAAGAACAATCAAGGTATTTAAAAAACATAATTACTCAGCAGATCACTAATTTCAAATAAAATTTTATTCAACATACAAAGCAACAGAGCTCGTTTCATGATCCATATTCGAATAAGATTATTAATCATCTTATGAGAGTTTTTAATTTTTATAACGTCCGTACTAATACAATTTTTAGAAAGATTTTTAGATTTCGGCTCATAATAGAGATATTGTCATAACTCTTGTATTTTGCAAAACCGTCATTTTTATTCTCAAATATATCACTAAATAGCCAAATGGTGACCAAATTTACAATCAACAATGAGAATTATTGACTTAGTGTCCAATCAGTTCGCATTAAATATATTTGTTTTTTAAATATATCTCTCTTTAGAGCGTAGGCATTAGTTTTATAAGAAAGCAAAAATACAAATTTATAACAATATAAGACAAAAATTTTTGCTACTTATCATTTTTAGTTAAGACGATGTTGTCTTTTGTTCGATTTTGTTACCTGATTTTAATAGATTTGCTGATAAAAATTATATCTAAACATTTATATAAGAATTTAAGTGATACTAGTCTGTATTCACTTTAGAATAATCTTCTGACGCTGTCAAATTCCAAAAAGAGAGTCTCAAACTGCAGACACGATGCTTCATAGTTTTGAAATGGGGAATAATTTTAATTCTTTGTGAAATATCTGATAAATTACTGGATACGAGTTTTATGGCTCGCCGAATTCAATGACAATAGGTGATTGATATGGAACAATAAAAGTTATATTTTTACTTTTATTTTAAAAGTGCTTAAAGTTTTTTTATAATGTAGAAATAGCATTGAAGGTGTTTTGATATTAAAGAAAGAAAATTTCAAAGTTCTTTTGAGGAAGCGAACAAGATTAGAACAGAGTTCGTTTCATGAAAAACATGACAGAAACTAAGGAATTATTTCATCCGCCAAACATCAGACCTAATTTTAAATAGAAACATTCGGCAATTTTGAGTCACATAATTTTTCAATTGAATATAAAATTGTTTCAAACTGACACATCTTGTTTTTCATTTAAAGTTTATTCTTCATATACATGTGCGAAGTCAGGAGAAATACCATGCGTTTAATCAATTGTCTCACAGCACAGAGGGGTTGTAACAGGAAGAAGAAAAAAATGAACGCAATGTCATCCGATATCGAATGATGACCTAATATAATGTCCCTTTCTGTGTTCATCCAGTCTCAAAAATTGAAAATTTTGAAGCATCAAAAAGTTATTCCGAGAACCATTTTGCCATTTTTGTTCTTTTTATCGTATCTTAGAAGCGAAATGCCGTTCTCTCATTTCTTCCCCCAAGAAAACAGAATGCAACATCTGTCATACAGTGAATTCCATCTTTCCTACCCTCCCGGTTTCTTCCCTCTCCCCTCTCCCAACGGCGAATTGGACTGTTGCCAATGATTCTTTCTTAAAACTGTTCTTTTTTTTTTCCCCTATCGTGTGCGCGCCTTTTTCCTTTTGTCTTTTATCGATAGAGAAAATGGTAGGAGAAAAAGAATCCCTTCAGAGGAGAAAGGAGCATCCTTTCAAGATGCGATGCGGTGTAATTTCATCTATACATCATGAAATCTGACGGGGAAAAATCACTGAGTATAAATTTCGTTCTTTTTATTATTTCACTTCACTTCCAATTTGAGTGGAATATAAAATTTTGAAACGTGCCTTCCTTCTCTCTTCCTGTGCTTCTGCTGCTGATTTATTATGAATCCGGAATTTCGGAAAAATATGTAATGCCTATCATTCGAGGATTATTTTTCATTCCGGAATCTCTTCATTCGCCGCCATTTTTTTTTTCCAATTCCAGATTCGAATGTTAAAAGGTTTGTTGTGAATGATTCAATCAATGTATATTTATACAGGAAATAATGAATTAATTTTATTTGAATATGAAAAGGAATGGAATATAAACGTTCGAGAGCGGATTTCTTTTATTTCGTGTACAATTCTTTATTAATTTTCGAACTCAGTACTTTTGAAGAAATATTTTTATTTAATGAATTGTTTCAAATTCGAACGGTATTGTAGAATATTTCAAAACCATGTTATCTAAGAATGATAGCATTTAAATAAACAACAAAAGGTATTCTCATATTCAGCTACAACATATTACATAAGAATTTCTTATGTAATATGTTGTAACTGAATTAATTAATTACTGTTGTAACATAATTTAATTCTATAAATTATTAATTTCAAGAATTATGCTCTGCATACTTAGTAATATGTTTGCTTATCGCTTTAACTCTATATAACAACAAATGCATTAAAATTTGTCTTAATATAGTTTTCATTTAGCATTTCTAAGCGTATCTGAAAAGCTATGCGAAACGGTTGGAAACGTTACGTGAAACTTTCTGTTCAGGCTAATGTGATTAATTATTCTTTATGATTGATAAAAGAGATTGATTGTTTTAATATATATTAACCGGTTTTTATTAAAAAGCAGTTAATCTTTTCTAAAAAACACATCAAATCATAAGTTTTGATATACTTACAATTATAAAATATGTTAATGATTTTATTGTCATTTTCTCATAGACTAATCATGCAAAAAGAAGAAACCCGAGAAAATTATTTTCTGAATTTCTAATTTGTTTCTGGTGAAGAGGCATATAGCGATTTGACACTAAGAGGACGATGAAAGGCATCACAAATATAGAGACGTTGAGATAAAAATAAAAGAATTCACCATGCTCAACCATTTGCTGATTTGGGTACCCCATTTAGTCTTTACTACTTACAATCTACATTTTTTGAATCAGAAAATATCTAAATATATAGATTCGAAATATCTTAGATATACAGATTTCGATCTTTCTTAGAATCCAAATATTTAGGGAAGAATAAGTATTCCAGTTCAAATCACTACTCCGATTTTATCAATCTCTACTTCACAATTTATTTTCCTTAAATATGATTCAATGGTTGCCTTTCATTTTCAAGCGATAACAAATAAAATTTAGACAACCCTCAAGATTTCAAAAAATAGATTAATATAGCGAATGTATTTAATATAATAAAGATACACCGAAGAATCCATTTCCCATCCATAATTAGTGGTCCTATGTCGCTAATTACTGTTTCTTATAGAAGCTGATTATCCCTAGATATATCAGCTGAATAATAATCCATTGTTACCGCCCTTCTCCCACCTTTTATTGACAAAAATCTCAAAATATTTCCTCCTTTCTCTATATAGAAAGAAGTGCTTTCTTTTGTTATGATAAAAAAGTGATCTAGGTTTGAATTATTAAATTAATATTGTGTGCTGGACGAAAGTTGCTTGCTTAGGATGACCATTACGATGTAACTTTAAATATTTGTTTTTGCTGTTGTTGGATTTGTTATGAAAACACTCTTAAAAGATACTAAGTTATGCTCTAAAATTGATAATAATTTATTTAAAAAAATCAAGACGCAGGTAAAAATATTTAAACTAATTATATCGGAATCAAAGTTGAAATTTAATTCTGAATTAAAATACAAAAAGTTAAATAAAATAAAAGCTAAATGAAATAAACCTATTTATAAGACAAATCTAAATAAATATAATTAATGCAATTAAATAAACGAAACAAATTGCAGAAACGAAACTAAAAATTGGAATCGAAACTAAAAATTATTTCGGATTCGAACAAGTGTTTAAAATTTAAAAATTAAAAACCTATCATTGTATTTATTGAACGCTAATGCAGCTACTACTTAAATATAGATGAATCTAAGTAAATTAGCCATATAAACCAAGCAAAAAGGAATACAACACTATCAAAATTACAACAACCATAAGACTTTTTCAAAGGTCACATTCAGGCAAGGATTCAAAATAAGAGATTTTTTCTGTGAGGAATCGGACAAAGTCCAATAGTATTGACCCCTCTTGACCCGAAAATTAAGGCAAAAGAGATACACCAATTTTAAAAGCAAAGACACAAAAACAAAGCAACCTTAACATAGTGAACACCAAATCCAAACGACGGAGAAGTTATACCTTAAAATTCAGACTGACCTTGACAGATTGATCAAAAGTCAAATATCAAAATGAGTGAAGTCATGTGTCAGAAAATGATAGCCAAAATGCACACAAACAAGTGAGCATAAGTCGGTAAGAGATCTTTAATAACCGTAAAATCCACAACTGGTGGTAGGATGTCCAATTAGTAGGTTCACTAGAACACAAAGTGGACAAGGGCATTGGATCTGAAAAGGTTCCAAGGATCATCGGAAAGGAAAAGATGCAAGGCCACTAGGTAAACCAGAAATAGCTTTGAGTAGTAGGTAAAGTCTGGTCCAAATGTCGGTACACATCTTGAAGGAAGTGATATCGGATCCGGAGATGTCAGCTAGGGAAATCAATGCTCAAATAAGTAGAAGACGGAGTCGGAATGATGGTAGTTACGTTCTCGGCAGCAGTAGATCAAAAAGAATGTGAAATCTGCCAACAGTAGGCAAAGAAGGTAACAAAACGATAGACGTTGGTCTTTTTGACCAGAGAATATGAAAACAAAGCATCCGAATGATCAAGTTATTGGCACTTCTTGAGAAACGGCCTTCAAGAACCTTTGCACACTTCATTAAAAGATAACTAAGCATTTTCGTAGATGTTAAGCAGAGTTCAGATGGTACTTTAATTTAATAAATCGGAATTATAATTTTTCAAATTTGAATTAATCTTCGATATGAATGGATTCTTTCGGCAAAAGTGATTGCAACTTACAGTAGTGTTTCCTTCTAGAAGTATTTTAATTTTTTGTGAAATAAATTTTTTCAATTGTTTGTTTTTATTCTTCATTTGACATACTGGTATATACCGGTTCACATAAAAAGATGCTTTAGTGAAAGCCTGTGCGGCGTCTCTTCAAGATATCCGTAAAGTATCTTCCTTTTCTTTTAATAATCTTCTGTATTATACATGCTGAATTACCATCAAGTTAGCACATTGTCTATCGCAACTGCTACCCTAAATAGGCATAAGGTTCTACAGATGCGCAGTAGAAACAGTACTGTGCAATATACTTCAATCCATACTTTAATACAGACTTACTCAATATATTTACATACTCAATACATACTTCAATCATCATTCACACGAGCATAAATTACTTGCATAACTGTTGAAAATAAATCCAAACAATAGCAAAATTCAAGTGTACAAGCACATAAAGAGAGTTAAAAGCAATTATAAAATAAAAATAAATACATGAAATTCGTTAAAAGGCGATGAAAACTAAGTCGTAACATAGTGTTTTAGAAAGCTCATAGAGCCAATCGCATTCGACAACTGCAAAAGTTAATCTGGAGAATAGCAACTATGGTACCTATGAAACCCATAGCAAGGTGAGAAAAGTTGCCTCTTCTATAGAAACATTAAAAGATGGTAAACAGCACTTTTCGGGTGTTTTTTAACGTTTGTTCATTTTGGTTGCAATCATGTTAAAAAATATTAAGCTGAAAGTTTTCTTGGCATTATTGCTTCCTTTCCCGCAAAATATGTTCATTATTTCAAGACAGATAATTAAAAAATTGATTCAATAATTATTACATTGTGTTGTATTGTTCAAATAATTATTGCATTGTGCATTTGGCGTACCTTCTTCAAATGGCTTTAACATATGAGGGATACTTAACCTTTCAAACTGATCACATAAATGAATAACATGAACATTTTTCTTCTGAAATAAAGCCATTCCATTGAGCTACATTAAATCCAGAGACATTATTCGGCTTATTGAGGAAATCTTGTGTTGTGCTATACAGAGGAAATCTCTACTTCTTCGCATTCCTATTGATTTGCGGATTATTCATGGTATGAATGGCCTCCAACACGCATTTAAACGTTAATATTGATGCCACTTTGTTATGGTGGTTGGTTGCCCTTGTTCGCTGAGCCCCTACGCGATATTAGGCAGGTGTTTCAGTGTTTCGGGCACGTCAATATAGTTCTTAATTTCCAACAGTATTATTGAAGCAATTCTATCTAATCCTATCGCTTAGGTAACTTTTTAGGCATCATAAATAAATAAAAAAGTGTTTTTGAATATTCAACTAGAAGTGATACTCTATTTTTTACGACAAAATTATTTTCTAGTGTTAACTATTATTCCTTAACAATTTTAAACCACGCTTCTAAATTTTAGATTTTTTCTCCTTGTGTTTCACAAAATTCAAATATTTCTCATTCATCGTAGTTTATTTTCCAATTAAAAAAAATAATCCATTTAACCTTTATCTAGAGGAAAAATTAAGCTCGTTCAACATCACTATCGCTATGAGTTAAAAAGGAAAAAAATTAAAAAAAAAAACATTTAGTCGAGATTTTAAAAATGCTATGTTTTTAATTGACATACTTGTATCTATAAAATTCGTCAAAATATAATATTTTCATCAAGAAAAAAAACTTTTGGAATATAATTTTCTACTTTATTGAAAATATTTTTAATTTTTTCAATACCCTTTTCTGGAAGATTTTTTTTTCATTTTCTTTACCTTTATAATTTAATCCCCTCAACTTGACTTCCTCTACAACAGCGGCCTTATTTAATTAGTAGTAGAATGTTTTTAAAAAACTTTCCAGCATTCTTCGTAACTTAAATTTATTGAAGTGCATAACCTTGTCAAGATCACTTAGGCTTATCTTTGAAAAGCTTACACTTAAAAAAGCAGATTTATTATCACAGTTAACGTTTAAAAAATTTCAACACGTTTCCAAGTACACATTATAAGCAAGAAAAAACAAAACGCAATAATTTTATAAATGGATGAATTACTTCTATATATGAGAATATATATATATATATATATATATATATATATATATATATAATATAAAATCATAATGTAAATATATTTCAACACATCAACATGATGATAAAAAGTTAGAACATGTAATCATAGATGAGAAAAATAGCAAATGATGATACATATTTTCAGTGAAGTTTCCATTCTGATAGTTAAAAAAGTATAGTAGATTACTCCGAACTCTTGTCAAATTATTAGATAAATTAACATGATTAAAGTATCAAAATTATTAGTTTTGAAATATATCCATTCGGAAGTGCAAGCTTCAAACATGCCTTAAGCTTGTACAATTTTCATTTTCTTTCAAAGGATTTTTGATGCAGCAGTGTATAAAAATAATTCAAAAATATCATTCTCAATCCCAGTTTTATATTTTATGGAAACAACACAATTTTAGTAAATATTCATATTATGCTAAAAATACCATCGTTGAAAAAGTTATCCTGCAAAGGAAACAACTTTGTCAATGGTATCAAAATCTGTATGAGTCAACTAAAAAAACCGGAGAAAAAAACATTTTTAATTTCTCGTAAACGCATTATTTAAAAAGTATTGCAATTATCTAAAAATTCAACCATCAGATTAAACTAAAATCCTTTTAACTTCGTGGATGAAACTTAGTATATGGTTTGTTCATCAAGTTAGTAAATTTCTTATACATTTTGACCAAAGTCTATTCAGAAAAAGGCTGTGGGGCTTGAATATAAGCTATCAGGATAACTACAAAGCGAAAAGAGATGGATGAATAAAATTTAGTACACGGATTTATCATCTATAGTGAAGAAACTTTTTAAAATTTCAGCAAAATCCAACGAGGGGGGGTGATCATCTGTCCGTCTATACATTCTGAAGCACATAAATGCAGTAGCTCAAAAACGCAGTGACTTAAATACATCAAAATTGGTATATAATTTTATTGCTGAAATTGTAGGTTTGTGAGAAGTAGTTTGTCAAATTTATTTCAATTGGTAGTGGAAACTCAAGAAAAAAAATTAATTTTCGGATAATATTAATCTCATTTCAGGGACTAATCATCAAATTACTCCCCAAGAACCTCAGAACAAATTAAGTAAAAATGCAAAATGCATGCCAAAGATTAGTATTTCTTAGTTATTTTACGCCAATGACATAAAAAGGTATCTTTGATAACACTTTTATTTGAGTGTTTGTGAGAAAGTTTTGGCCACTGCGGCTAGTTTTAGAAATAAACCATTTTAAATATTAGTAGTCATAAGTTATTTTAATGAAAACGATACTAAAATAATTAAAGAATGAATATTTCAATTCAAAATCTCAAATGAAAAAGTAATTTTGTCAGAATAGCTAAATTTCATTGTGTCTAGGTTCAATTATACATGATTAATACTTGTTTACACGATATTTTGAAACTTCATCATATATGTTTGAGATGTAAAAAATATTTTGTTATGATTCGCATAAAGATATACCTCGGACTACCTATAATTGGGAGAGTTTATGGATAAACAGCTTGACACTCTATTTTTCCAAAATTTTACCCACAACAAGCGTGCTAACCCTCAGTATTGAAGACTTGTATCATTTATCTTTTCGGTCATGTTGATATTTAGATCTGTCATGTAAAGATTCATCCCTATGATTTGAGTATACCCTTCTGATTGTTCCTCAATAGAGATCCTGCCACTATTAGTTTAATTTGCTGTAAACGCATTATTATTTTTTTACTTATTGGTAGTGAAATCATAAAATTATCTCTTCAAAGAATTTAAGTAATGTTGCACAAGGAACATCAAGTGGTATTTCCTAATAGGTACGAGAGTGGAACTGTTCGTGGATTTTTACTTTTTCATCCTAGTTAAATGATGTCTTCGAATAAAGGCACTTAACATCTAAGGCCTCTTCGAGGGATATTCCAAATTTCCAAATGCTTTTCAAGTAGCTTAATAGCTCATAGTGGAGGAACTAAAATATAACGTAGTACCAACATAATTTCAATGCCTGTGGCTTCCCATCTTGCTTCTAATATGCGTATGCAATTAAGATACTTATAATACAACCTGGGAAAATACTTCATTTGAATGAGAATGTGCAAGAATTTCTGAAAAAGACAAATTCTTGATTGACAAAGTCATGTCTTTTTCAGTCAGATTACTGATGCAACTTTGCTAAGTCATATCACTAAATTGAAAGGAAGCATGAAATTTAAGAATGATTCTGAAATGAAGTTATTTGTTGGTTGAAGCAAAATAAACAGTCTTTTCTGACATTTCAGTAAATTGACGATTCAAAGCATCAAAAGTTCTTGCTCAACAAACTTGTAAATAAACAATAAGCGTTAAAATGTAGGAGAATGAATATCACCTTGCGATTCAATCATTAGTATCCTCACTGCTTGTTTAGTAAAATTTTTATTTAAAGTAGGAAAATTGTCTGAATTCATATCACCTGCACAAATAATATAAATTTTTCTGTTAGATATGAAATACTAAGGAAAATTTCGGGGTATTTCAAAAGTACTAATTTGAAGGCTACAAAGAATGAAACCCAATCCTGTTCAGCCTTTTTGACTTACAGAATCAAAAGAAAATATCTATAAATAGCATGCATCTTTATAAAATTCCACGTTACTAGATTACAAAATTAAATATTTAATATATTTTCTGCAAATATTGATCACAAATGCCCTAAAGCTTAAGGAAGCGTTTAGTGAAAGCTTCGTGACAAATAATGAAATAAGGTGTATTTTATTCTTTAAATATTTTCCATGCATAGAAATTGTTTTTTCCGTTTCTATTTGCGTGATGCCAAAGCCTCTTTTCCTTCAAGAATGGAATCTGACATTATGTAATCTGTCAAACCTGCTCACGCTAGATGTTTACGCCATTTATTTATTTATTATTCAAAACCGTCTTGCTGCTTTTGTAACTTCAAATTTTTCATATTTTCAATGAAGTTATGGCAGTATCAAGTGCGTACAGCTCCGTAAAATAAATGTTTTTAATGTTCTTTCATTATTTATTGGGTTTATTGTTAACATTATTGAATAAAAATTATTTTTTTCATCTTTCATATCATTGTATTTAATTAAATCAGATATCTTAAATATCTATCATTCTGTAAAAAAGTTTTAATAATATATGCAAAAAAATAGTTATTAGAAGCTTTTAAAAAATCTTGTGTAAGGTATCCGAACACGGTGAAAAAATTGATTTTCGCAAAACATGACATTTTTCAAAAAATTATTTTAATTGATAGACCAGTCTTTCAGCTATACAAAACATGTTTACTTTTGTTTCTACGTTAATTAGAAGTCAAGTTATTAATATTTTCGTAATGATCATTAAACCGTAAGTGGAAATAACAGGAAATACCAATTTAAGGGCCACAAAACATGTTAAAAATTTGTATAAATACAAATTTAGTTTGACATATGAAAAATGTTTGGTACAGAAAAACACAAAATGTCAATGAGAGTTTTAACAATGTTCTGAGAAAATTTGTACCTAAACATGTCTTTGTTGAGCTCTGAATTCTCAGATTAGGGGCATTTATGTCTGTAACACATTTTGAAGAAAGTTTTATAGGATTATTAAATATCCTTAAGGCTGTTGTATCGTAGTGAAATTCAGATCATTTGATGCACTCGGTAAAGGCAGAGCAAATGAATTTAAACAATATTCACTGCCACATTAAAAATTGCCAGAAAAAAATTAAATCATCAAAAAAGAGAAGATATTAAGAAATTAATAGGAAGAAGTTATAAGCTATAAATGTGTGGAATTTTAATTATGTATGGCCATAGTTTATTTTTGTTACTGTATACTTTAAATGCATTTTTCTCAAAACTGAATTTTACTCATTTCTTGTTCACTTCAAATGAAATAACAAATATTATTATTATCATATAACTATGAAAGCTGGTGGACTTTGTCTTTATGCTATTTTCTAGGGAATGAACTAAAAGAATTTAGATCGAGTGAATAGTTTTTAATTTACAGCCTATTGTTTGAATAATGTCATAAATTAACTGAAAATTTCATAATAAATCTTTGACTGGCTGTAAAATTTCTATTATTATAACCATACGATTGTAGTTCATTTCCTAGACAAAATTATGTAACTAATAAATTTTGTTAGGATGGGAATCACAAATTTTGGTGTAGCTTATTATTTGAAGTTATATAAGAATTTGCTTAAATTTATGCCATTAAATGCCAATTTTCAAAAAGTGTTAATGTGTTTTGCAAATATTGACATCCTATTACTATTTTCGAATAGTCTCAAACCTGAAATACGGTTAAAGTATGTCAACATCATGTTTCTCTGAAAAAGTGCTCCGAACGTGCTCGGATACCTAAATCCGGTTTGCAGCTTTTAAGAAGCTAAGAAATTTAAAATTTGATTGATACAACAGATATTCTCAATTTAAATTAAAATAAGGCTAAAGACGATAAAAATGTAAATTTCATAAAAAGAAATCTTTCGATTAAAATAATTCTTATAAAAAAATTATTTGTGCCCATTGTTAGTCGGTTCAGAACTAATATTTACTATAACTTGACAATTATAATTTATAACCAATAGAAATTAATTTTATTTTTGATAACTGTAACTTTAGTTATATTATAAATGTTTCAAAATTTCACTTACAAATTAGTGGCGCATTAAAATCAAATTTTTTGAAATTTGCAAGATAATTCTTAAAATAGTGATTTTTTTTACATTAATGAAACACAAGGAAATATTTTAACTATGGATATAAAAACAAGTAAAAAGTAAAACATGAAAATATTTCATTATCATTGTTTGGGATTTACTCCCATAAAAAGCTGAACAAAACATTATTCTTTTGGTTATGTAAATCAAATGAAAACACTTTTAGAATATTTATAAGTATGTACGTTTTATCGCTTCAATAAATTACAGAAAAAAGTGAAATCAATCATTTTTGTTAAATACAGAGGAAATGGTTCCCTGGGAACATTCTTGCACACCCTCTAAGTTTTATGCCTTTCCATCCTCATGAAAATAAGAAACTCGAGTAAAACTCCAAATTCTGTAAATAGCATTGGCCATGAAAATCGATTTTTGACGACAATTTAGCAATTTTACTCCATGCATTATATGAATATTTTTTTTCCATAATTTTAGCACCAACTATTGTTGTTTTTATATATTTCATTGCAGTGGCTTATATCATTGCGTTTCTGAGTTATTGTGCTTACATGCATGCGAAAGTACAGATAGACAGACATTTTCAACCCTTTCAAAATCTTAGGGCCACGGTGGCACGGCGTTAAGGTCCCAGCTTTGGAACCGGAGGGTTGTAGATTCGAGGCCCAAAGAACCACCGGTTAAGCGGGTCTATTGCGCTTTAAATCCGTGGGGACAATACTTCCTCCCGCTGGTGTGGAAATTTGGAGAGGGAGTTGCCAGCTCAGGTGTCATCATCGCGGTTCAAAAGGATGAAGCCCTTCCCAAAATAGCCCTCGCGTTGCTTCAAGACGGGGCATTCATATAACTAAACTTTCAAAATCTTATAATATTTTAGATTCTTAAAATGTGTAAAAAATTTTTAGCCATCTGACTGTTTAATTTTATAAAAATAAAATTAATTTGCACTAGGATAGACAGATTTCTTCTGAATGAATTTAATTTAAAATTTGATAAAGATCTGCAAATTTGATTTTAAGTCTACATACAAAATTTTAGCCGTCTAGTTTAAAGCTGTTTACCTATAGAAAGGCAGACATAAATATCTCTAAAAATTTGTACTTAGAGCTCAGGGAGATTCTGAAGCGTAGTTTTGTTTGATTATATTAATATCCCGTTTAAAAACAATACTTGGACTTTTATACTTTTGGGAAGAACTTTGTAATTTTGACCAGCTTTGTAATTTACTCCTAAAATTGACTAGACTCCGCATTGGTCACACTCGTTTAACGCACAGACATCTTTTATTTGGAGATCGAGCTCCTCTATGCTCCAGATGTCAAACGATTTTAACGGTTTTTCACATTTTAATTGAATGCCCTGATTTTAATCAGAATCGTTTTTTAATGTTTCAACTGTGGACTTGCAAATGCTTGTGGGAGAACGCCCCCACAAAAATCTTTTTGAATTTTTAAAAGCAGTTGGATTTTATCATCTTTTTTAACCCCTTGCGTACCATGTAACCACTAGTGGATACATGCTATGTATAGGGCAAAATCCCATTGTAATCTCATGAGGATACATGGCTTCTTTAGGTGTACAACCAGAGTAACCAGGACAGGAAACATCATAAAGTAGAGTTTCTTTTATTGGGATTGCATAAAAACATTTTGGATTCATTTTGTCTGGAGTTAACTGAAGGGTGAAAACAGGAGGAGGGGGGGGGTGCAAAATGTCTGTGTTACAAAAATTTGAGAAATGGGAAAATTAAAATTACAAATCTTTGAGAAAATTCTCGAAATGTTCCTTGGAACAAAAAGCTTTTTTACATGCATTACATGAGTGTATTGTCATTTTAGTTTTTTTTAACATTGTAGCACACCCAACAGCGTTGTAACATTAAAGTCAGTATCCCCAGAAATCTGGGATTTGCGTGTGCGCTAGAGAACGCCGTCTGGTACGCAATGGGTTAATGCTTCATATTGTTACTATACTTTTAAATATCGTTAAATTTTAAGGGAAATTGCCTATGAATTTTTTAACCAGCTTCTAATTTCGCAGTGTTTTTCATATTGATATGGTTTATCCATTCTAATCGTATGTTTGGCACAGCATAGCCAAATTTGGCTCTTATGTCAATGAACTCAACTATCTTATATTATCCGACCCACTGTCAGGTGACGAAGACGACACTTGAGCTGGCACCTGCCTCTAAAAACTTTACTCCTCGCCAGAGGAATGTAGTTTTGCTTAGATGGATTTAACGGGCACCAGACTCGTCTACATGTGATTCTTCGGTGAAATAGGGTCTTGAACCTAAAACCCTACTATTCCGAAGCTGAGACCTTACCCTCAGGCCACCACGATCTCTCAAAAAATTATTTGTTGAAATCTCGAGATGATTTTCATGATAATTACAGTAGTTTTTCTTTTCCCTAGTGTATGAGAAAATAATTATTCTTACTGCTCAAAAAGCTTCATAACTATTGATTTAAATAATCGATTACTTGAATATTGTAATTACTACTTTAAAAAGTTACACGAAAAAAGTACCTCTGAGAAAGATTCCTTTTATTTTGAAGTCAGTCTTTTAAAAATTATATTGTTTTTCTGAAAGAAAAAAATATTTTTAAGAGTTCATTATTAACATGTTTATAATTATCTGACACCCATAATGATTACATTAAACTTCTATTAAATAAACGAACGCTCTAAAATGACAAGACTGAAAATTGCCTCATAAATATTTAGTAAGTTGGAATACGTGTTAAGCTATCGAATAACTTGCAGCAACACGAACAAACAGGCTAGGAATTTTATTTTTATTTTCTCTATACTTAAATATTATTGTTTTGTGTTTCACTTCGTATTTCTATGATGAGAACTATGAATGTATTTTTTATCTCTTCCTGTTGATTGGTTGAGCAGTTTCAAAATTTGTTAATCTACAATTTTAGTATTTAGATTATATTCGCATTTTTTTTTTTTTGCATGTTATCACGTTTGCTTGAAAAAATGTTTGGTAAACGAATTGGTAGACAACCTATTAATGGATCAAAAGTATAAGAAGCCAGTTTGTGAATTTCATAATTTCAAGCTTAATTTCATTTATTTGGTTCGTTGCTTTTTTTGAGTTGCCATGTTTACATTCACGAAAAAATTAGAATTGACTACAATTCTAATTTTTCTAGTGTAAATAATAATACATAATTGAATATATATATATATATATATATATATATTTCCTTCATTTCGCGTGTCATGTTTTTGATCACTATATTTTCAAAAAATATATATCTCTAAAATTCCATTTAAAAGTGAATGAAAATATTGCTTCGTGGCGACTGATTCACAAAAAAAATTAAATAATGTTTAATTTGTAACTAAGAGTCACCGGAAAATGAATTAAAGCTTAATAATTGACAGAAATATTGAGTTAAAACTTAATTTTCCCTTTTTTTCTCAAACAGCTAATTATATACCATTTAAAAATATAAAATAAATAATAGTTCTATTAAAAATGAACTTTTTTGGTGTTCAAATTTGAACTGATAGAAAATTACTTTAGAAATTTCCTTTTTTTCCAAAATTCAAATTTAAAAAATAATGTAGGTATCGATCAGAACTTTTTATGATTTATTCTTTAACATGTATATAAGCTGAGGTCTAAAATTTTTTCGTAGAATTAAAAAAAATCGAAATTTTATCTATCAGATAAGCATTTTTAAAAATATTTAATCTTGATTTAATGAAGTTGAAAAAACTCGACTGCTTATTTCACAGGGTTTTGTAGAATACTTTTAATTTTTAAACTCAAACAATTCCTTTTAGATTAATAGATCTAGGAAAAGGAAAAAAAACCTAGTGTTTAAATTTCCATTGTCCATCCACCCTTTATTCGCGAGGAAAACCGAACGAAAACATAACCCATTTCATATAGGCAAGCTCAGTAACTTAGATTCGGCATTCATTTTTTTATTTCCACAGTTTTGACAAAATTAACATTGTTTGTGCTAGAATTAAATACGAACCATTCTGAAATTTTATTCTTAAAATATTTTTCTTGCTTAGAAAATTAATTTAAGATTAAAGAAATTTCATTAAAATTTGACTACATATTTCCAATACTTGGGGATGTTTTTTTCGAATAGTTTTCATTATTTGCTCACCAAATTAATTTCAAATGATCTTATTACAATCAAACACCGAAGTATTCCGAAAGTCTCAGCCGAATCTCTCTATGCATTAATGTGTAATTTTTCCTTTCTACTAAAATATTGTGAAATGAGGTATAAAGTGATGTTAAAATAAACTTTACTCTTTCCTTGTTAATAACAACTCTAATTTAACTGTAACTAGAATAAACATTGAAAATCAAAAATATCTAATTTCTTTATTTATTAATTATTTTATAGTCAACACATTTAGGACATTGTTCTTAAATCTGTTAAAATGTTTATTTATGACAAGAAAAACTCAAACTGAAAGGATTTAACTAAAATATAAACTAAAAAACATCAATATGAAACTGTTACTGCTAAAACATAATCAATAAATATATTATAAGTTTTTCTTACAGGTACATTTTTGCTAAAGAAGCTGCTTATATTTTTATTGGCATTTTGTGCAAAAAGTTTTATCTATGCATTGTGTACTTTATTTGATAAAACTTCGCAATTATTAAGGGAACAATCACACTGTTTTCGAAATTTGTATATTTATAAAAAAAATGCAACATTTCATAAAATGAAAACTCTGACATTTTATTTCAAAGAAAATAATGTTGATTTCAATACAAAAAGCGAAATTCAAATATTTGCAATACTACAAAAGCTGAGAGGCAATGATCATCGAGATACATTAGATGCTGATGACTGCAACGAGTTATCAGTACTTGGTGCGGTGACCTTTACTTTTTATTACAGCTTTACACTTATGTTTCATTGAGCTGCTCAGAGTTTTAAGCTCTTCCTTTGTACTCCCATGATGCCAAGAAACAATTATAGCCTCAATAATTCTTTTTTGTTTGATAAACGTTTAACATGCATAAGAGTTTTCAAACGATGCCCAAAGTTCATTAGTAATTTTGTGGTCGGAACTTTTTCCCGGTCATGATTACAATTCAGTGTTCTTTGTACTAAAGTACACTTTTGATATTTTTGCTCTGTGGTAAGAAGCTGAATCCTGCTGGCAAATAAAGGATGCATTGTTGGGAAAGCGATCACTTATGAAAAAAGTATTTTTTTTTTCTCTCTAGAAAAGTTTCAATATGTTTTCTTACATTTAATTTCCCATTCCAATAATATAAAAGATACCAATACTCCCTGAAGACATGCATGACCTAACCATAACGTTGAGTTCATCATAGTTGCCAGAATACAGTCAGGATGTAGCTCACCGCCTAGTCTATGTCTTACATATTTTCACCGTCACTATCGAATAACGATATCTTTGTTTATCATCACTCCGTATAACTTTTGACCACTGATTATTTGTGCAATTAATATATTCTTTTGCTCGCCTGTAATCTTTTTATACGGCTGTAAATTGAAATAAGTTTTTCGTTGAATTCTGTTTCTTAGTCAAACATTTAATAATTTTCTCCTGATTTTTCTAGGACTAACATAAATGCCAAAATCATTCATTTGACTTCTGTTGGCCACTGAAGATATTCTTATGTCTTGTAGACATTGTCTTTTTATGCTTCTGTCATCAGAAGATGTGATGCAGCTTTTTCAGCCATTTCTTGTTTTTTTATTGATTTTGTATCCTTATATATCCGGAAAAAAACTGTCGGACTCATATATAGTAACTGCTTCACACACCTGTCTTGCAGTTTCAGTACAGAAAAACCACATTTTTATAACACAACAACCTTAGTTCTCTTTCTAGGTGTCCAATATATTCTTTTGTTTGATGACTTCTTGACTAAATATTAGATATGTTTCCTAAACTCCCAACTATATATTAAAATGTTTAACAAAATTTCCAACTTGCAATTTGATTGCATAAAAATCCGTCTTCTTTCTAAAGAAAAAAAAATACAATACATATTCCAATACTTATTTCAACTTCAAAATTGATGTCATCGTTTACTAGTAGTTAATAACATTTGATTGACTCTCAGAACAAGAACAGTGATTTGTAAAGAAATTTAGAAATTAAATTCCTCTTCATCACCGTCTTTGCTATTCAGATTAAAGCAAGAATTACTTTTTGTTTATTGCAAATGTTTTTATATTTGTATTGATATAAGCATTAAATTCTTTTGAAAAGGATATGTAAGAGTCTGCATTTCGTAAAATGTAACATTTTCTAAAAGTATAACGATTATCAAAAGTATCCACAATTTTGGCCGCCACTGTATATACACCTAACACTCTGATATAGAACACCAGAATAAGGCTCAAATATTCATTGGAGAAAAAAAATTGTACGGATGAGTAATATTTTGAATGTTTATCTAGTTTATTTGGCGTTTTCTGCTTTATCCTTCAAAAATATTTTTAAAAAGATATTATATACCCTTTAACATATAAAGCATTATTTCTTTTCCTGCATCCACTTAATTGTTATAATTTTTCCACCCTGGATTAAAAAGAAAATGTTGAATAGTTTTCAAGCAGTTTTCATTGTTGTGATATTAAATTCAAATTGTTTAAAAAATGCATTGTTTGGTTAAATATTCAAATTGCATGTTGTTTTTTCGATTACTGAAAGCTAAGGAAGAAGGAGTTGAACAAAGAGAAACTACTGTATCATGAAAACAAAGTGCAATGAGAAGAATTTAAAAGTAGATATATTTTTAATGCATTTGTCATAGAACTTAACTCCATTAAAATGGTTTGAAAATCTTATAGAACAGACGTGAGGCTGTTAAATTAATACGGCTTTGAAACCTTACATACTTTAATGCTTAAAAATTCTCCGTTGAAGTAATCTTGCGCATCAAGTTACTCATTTTAATAGAAACTAGTTGATATACTCGGCGTTGCTCAAGATTAAATTCTTTCGCGCAAAATATTTTTAGCGTAAAATTATTTTTACAAAATTACTTTCATCGCCTAATACTTTTATCGTTTGCTGTTGATTAAAATTAGAATATCATTTGAACCAGACGATTTTTAAAAGCCCGAAATTGCTCATTTTCTTCATAAGTATTATTAATTCCTGGATTAGTTATTCAAATTTTGTTCACGAATACTGAAACATAAGGAAGGTTCTTTTCGTTGATCGATTCACTTCAGTTTAATTTTAAACATGTTTAAAGATGCACACACTTGCAAAAAAGGCAGTGCCAAAAGGCGTATTAAAACTAAGAAGAAAATAAAAGTGTAGTTTATAATTAATTGAATATTTAATTAATTTTTGTATTTTGAAAAACTGACAATGTTCTTTTGCATCTCTTGTATAACGAAAGTGATTTTTAATGCAATTCGATACGGTTGTTTATGAAGTGCTGTGAAGAATGCATAATAGTCACAATGATTGATTTATATTGCGATTAAAAACAGTCAATATTGTCTGGAAACTAGTAGATCGTCAAAAGGTCTAATAATTCGATAAACTTATGAAAGAAATAAGTTACATACATAGTCACAATGACTTACTTATATTAAGATTAAGTGCATTCAATATTGTATGAAAATAGTTGGTCGTCAAAAACAGCAATTCGATAAATTTATTAAAAAAATAAATTGCATATTCATTGTGGCTTATTTATCTTAAGATGAAATATATTCAGTATTGGTGGAAAACTACCTGGTCGTCAATTCGATACATTTATTAGAAAAATAAATTGCAAGAATGTCTTGTAATAAATGATATTCCTCAACAACGCATTTCAAGAATTTGTCACGACTATTTCTAATATATAATACTATAAATAAAAGAAACGGATGAAAATGAATTTTTTTCCAAAATATAATGAATTACTACCAAGAACAAGAATCTCATAAAAGTTCTTGTTTCAGCGTATAATTTATTTTTTTGTTATTTATAAAAATTTACTTTCAATTCTTACAGCTGTACATTTGGAAGCCGAACAATAGACGCCATTATTTATCGTAATGTATTGGAAAGTCGGATTTATTCATCGAATCAATTGTATAGTGAGCGTGCATCGTAATTTTGCGCATTTATTTATCGATTTCAGTCGATTCGGTCTTTCTCCTCCTCGTAATAGACTGATGATAGATTTAACAGAAGGGAGGAAACGTACCCTTTCGAATAGCCACTTGATTAGGGGTACATGAATCACCCCGAAGAGTAATGCCTCCCCGCCACCAAATCAGCTTTATTAGGTCTTCTGAAATCAGGGGATGTCTGATTCAAAGCCGGATAGAGATGAGGGGCCTACAATCAACTCCGATGCGTCTTAAAATGACGATGGGCCATTAAATACATAGTCCGGATTCAAATGTAGCTGTTGCTCGCGCATAGCAAAAATAGACTTTTCCATAGAATGAATGAAGATTATATGTTTCAAGATGCATAAATTGCCAAAAAAATACTTAATAAATAAATAAAAAATAATACTTTCCTTAATTTTATAATTTTTATCAAAAAATATGAAAGTCGAAATAAATACGTAATAGCGTGAGTCTATCTTATACTACAATTCTAAATTAAATTTTTATACACTTTAAATTATTAATAAAATTCTGCATTATTCCATCTTAGGAAAATCAATGTTTCCATATTTTCTTATAATATTGGCTTGAACTATTCAAGTGTGCTCAACGTTATTTTAATGTTTATATGAATTAAGATAATTTTTACTTTTTTTTTATCACGATAGTAGAAATGTTTTCTGAAAATACTTTTATTCCTATTATTAAATATTTAATGAGATATTTTGTTATTAAAATCATTATTAAATTGCGACATAACTTTGCAATCTTTTTCGATAATATAATACTTCTAAGTTAAATGCATTAACAAATTGTTATCAATTTTATAATATTTTTTCCACTTTCAAATTTGGCATCCGGTGGCATTCCTTTCATGGACTCAATTTAAATTATAATTAATTCCTTCATTAATAATTACAACAAATATTCAAGTATTACATTGTCACCAGAAGCACGGAAGTTTACAATAGATACTTCAGAATATTAACGCATCAATAGTCGAATAAAAAAATCGATTACAAAATTTTGTCCTTAGAGGCATGAAAATAATTTAGTTAAATAAAAGGAATATTCAACAAAGCTTTTTGGTAACATACAAAATGATTAAAATTTTGTTATAAGAGATAAGGAGACCACATATCGGAGTATTACGTAATAGAATAACTGATTGCCACTGATTTATCCCACATTTAATTTAAATATCTTAGAATGCAAAAATTATAAGTAAATACTTGTATTTAAAATTTTTAGTAGGTTCAATGTTTAAAAATTAATTAAAGTAATATTATTCTCTTACTTTTTTTACTTAACTTCTTTGTATTCTGTCACAATACATTAGGCCGGTCCACATTCAAAATTTTCTCTTTACACGGTCTACTGGAGTAGAGCGATTGTCCTTTCCTTCATTGGACACGACCCATTCCCGACATCGCTACACAGATTCCATTTGACCAACTCTCCTTACTATTGCTGTGGGGAGATAGGATCCCGAACTCACTATGTCTACTGACTCTCTCATGGCACATTAGAAAGCCAGAACCAAAACCCGAGGAAGAATGGTACAGAAGAGTTGCATCGAATATCCTTTCACATGAGAAGATTCATTCCATAGTAAATCATATTCATAATACTTAAATCTCTTCAAGGCTACACAATAACTGAGATCAAAATGCCACTTGATAAAATCAATTAAATTATTAATTCAAAAGTGCAGTTCTCATGAAGAAAATCAAAACACGGAACCAAGACGGACTATTTATCCTATATTTTCTTTTTTTTCTTCCATTTTGTGCTCATCCAAATGGTTAAATAACTTAGTGTTATAGGCACCAGGATACAGAATGGCATTGTGTTATGTCACCATATATTTCTGTATATGAGTTTAATCTGGTTTTTTTAGACAATATAATGTAGTATTCATTTTGGTCATCCTCCAATACCTCTCCTGCACTCCAACGGTTGCTTAATTTTTACATGACAATATTTGATATAAGGATATGTTTATGAGCTCATTTATCATCAGCTATATGTATAATTAGCACGTGTAATAGCTCTTCAGTGTCGTCTGATAGAATTAATTTTTTTGATGTTACTTTAATAAATATCGACCGCAAATTATTCATCATAATAATATAGCAGAGAATATACAAACTAAGATCCACCAGGTAATATCTATAACTCATTTACTGAAGAAACGTAAAGTTTATTGGAGATGAATGAAAAAAACTGTAATGCATCGGTACATAATTGCATTATTCATGCTGAATCAAAGCACATTTGGGGTTTAATAGGAAAGGTTCTAGGAATATTTATACCTAAAACAATTCAGTGTCTATCTTCATCTTCTATCACATTTGGTAATGCTACTCCTATCTCCCCTTCAAAATGAAACTTATTGTTTTAAGCTAAAGTAAAGTTCTCAATCGTATAGCCAATTTGTAAAACTTTTGCTCTGTATTGTTTTTCTATATGGCAGAAGCATTTCTACTATAGAACTTTAATCAGATAACAAACATGCAAAACAAACTAAATTGATATTTTCCAAAAGTTTCCCTTTTTTATTTATTTTTTTATTTCATAAAAAAAGTTTTTTCTCAAGATTTTTGGCAATTTTGCTTTAATATTTCACTCTAATTAGATTAACTGTTTACCCTATTAATTCATTTAATAATTAATCCATTCTCTGCATTTTTAAATTGTGCGCAAATATATTTAAAATGTTTAAAGTTTCAAATAGGTTCCTTTTAATGATTCGCTTCTATGCCCTTTGATCTCCCTGTCATAGATTTGCACTTCACTTATTAAACCCGGTTAATTGCAAATTATCTAGATCAATTATTCGGTAGTGGCTGATATCAATCAAGGTTAATGAGTTCAGCTGGACAGTTCAAGAGTCAGACATTTAAACCCGTCAAGGCATATATAAAGGCAATACTGTGAAAATGTGAGAGTCGAGCCTTTTAACTTCCTTTACAGCATTCAGTATATTTGATTATTTTTATGCATTTTCTCGCCTTCTCCCTGGAGAGATTCGGATTTCCTCCAGAGACTGTACTTGCTTATTATCCTATTCTTATTATTTAGAGTCCTAAATTAAGG
>JAPMOQ010066593.1:967026-977784 GCA_026543055.1 Argiope trifasciata | reverse complement strand
AATCTCTCGAATCATTAGATGACCATCAAAAGTCATCTGATGATTCCACAGGTATGTCGAAATAAAAATAGACAGGTGTTATTAAATTAAAGTAGGCAGGTATTGTGAAATAAAAGTTTCAAATAAAATAATAAAAACAACCGAAGCAAACCAGACTGATGCATGTTCCCTAAACTTTTCCACTCTCTCATTAATAAAGTTTGGTATCATCCGTCCTCCTTTGTGTAAAAAACTAGTGCTTAGAATATTGTTTTTAAAGTAAGTTTTCAAGTCTCGTGTTTAGTAGAATAGTGAAGAAAACCGAAAATACATTTTAGATCCCTTTTTCTGATAGAATGAAAACTTTGACATAGAATTACAATTTTACTGATAAAATCTCAAGCCAAATTCAAACCTTCAGCATAAGCAGTCATTTTTTTAACAATAGCACACAGAAGTCCATTTTTTTCTTTAAAACGTATTTGACCCAAAATTGTTCAGATATTCTCATCTTATCTTATTGGTTATTTGTTTAAAAGCCTAACATAGACAACATGATTGAATATTTTTAATGCAAATTTGTTTTTATTTAAAATAGAAATGGGATTTTTAATAGGAAAAAATCAAAACAGAACTTTGTTTCTTTTTACATAATTTTTCTGTATTTATTTCTTTTTTTTCCTGCATTCTCTTCCTAGAAAATTTCCTACTTTTAATTAATTTCCTAATTTAATGTAATTTTTTTTCTGTATTGGAAAAATAATAAAATTATAGTTTGCATATAGTTTAAATCTGAAATGTTTTGGAACGGGAAGTTTAAATATGCAATTTAGAAAATTCGAATCATTTGTATTTCATTTTTCATACGTACTCAAAACATATTTTTAGCATTCCTTGTTTAGAATAAAAAGAATTCTTAACACAAATTTCAAGAAAATTTTTCATCTCACAAGAGAATGAATTTTATATAAAGGTTTGCTACATTTTCCACAAACTGGAAAATGTTCGATCAAATGTTTTAGAGAGTTCAGAATCTGCTTTTTATTATAATTCTCTATTATAATCACTTTCTAAAATTTCCTGAATTTATAACGAATCTGAGTAGTCATCATTTTGTTTATCAGTAAGAACACTTGTAAAAGGATATCTGAATTCCTGGCATTCACTTTCCTCACTGTCGTAGCTATAAAACTGAAAGGATATGAAAGCTAGTATGCGCAAAGGTCAATTTGAACCCTGCAAAAAATGAGGTACATTGTTTCACTAATTTCACTTGATCTAATCTTCTTCTATCTCACTCATGAAAGTATAAGAAGTAGCAAGTGAAAGTTTTTATAAATTCCCAGAATTTCAACACAAAAAAGGTTGGGATCAAAAGGGCCTCGTGCATGTACTGACGATTGATTTATCTAAGCTGAAATGGTTTTGAGTAACTCAGTTCACTGTTTGAAATTCATACTGATAGACAATGTACCTTCTTGACGGATTTGATTTAGATTTAATATGAATCTGTACCTTAAAAGCTAAATCTGTGCATTAAATTTCGTTTATCCAAGTCATGAATATTTAAAATATCGCTTTTACGGTCATAGGAAAGAATACTCTGAGTCATCCATTTCACAGAATAGATTCTATGAATGGAATTGATTGCACAAGTATCAACACTTTAGATGAGAAAACTGTGCATCAAATTTCAAATATATTTTTTTCTCTTCTTTCAGTTGAGTTACGGTTTGAGAAGCATAAACTGACAGATTGCCAAATCGGTGAAGAATTTGGATAAACATTTGATATGGATATACAATTTTGGTGATATGTATGTGTATCAAATTTTATTTAACACTTTTTAAGTTATTTTTAAATAACTTTTTTGGTTATACTTGAGCAACTATATAACCAGGAATTATCCACCTTTCTTGTGAATGGAATTCATTCAAAGTGTGATTCTTCAAATGTTCAAATGTAGAATTCTTCAAATGTTTTCTAGAAACCACATATTAAATTTATCCGTTCAGTTGGAAATGTTTTTGAATTATTAGTATCAAAGTCATAGCTACATAATTCTAAATATATTAATATTTATACTTCAAAAAGGTCTGAAATGTGGCGATTTGTCAAAATCTTAAGTTCGAAATTTTTGTCAATTACAGTAGTGTTTCTTTCAGTAAATAGTATTTGAGAAAGTAAAAAAATCATTTAAGAATTAAATATAAAACTATATCCTAAAACAAAACGGAAAAATTTAGTTATTTCCCTAAAACCAAACGAAAAACTATAGGCATGCACTTCAAGATAGAAAGAAAAAAAGAAGAAATCAGTATCTTATTGTGAAAGGGGAAATCCCGCTAGCAAAGTGAAAATTATTCCTTTCAAATTTACCTCTGGAAAAAACATCGCCAACAACTAGCGAATAGAAAGCCATTAAGTTCTCGAATATTCTTAAGTTTCTCTTGCAAGTGGAGACACTACAGACAACAACCCCTCTCAACACAGGCGGCATTCTTTCTCTTAAAAAATATCAATTTTAATAAACTTTACGCAAGAACAAATAAGAAACGACTTCTGCGAAGACCAGAAAGAAAAAGAAAAATGGAAAGAAAGAAAAAAAAATCTCGCCCAAAACTCTGGAGTTTGGATATCTTCGCAAAGATCTTTTCAAATGGAAATTTTCATCTCTCGCACTGTTCCGTCTCTGAAAGTATCTTTATTAGCAAGTGTTACGCGCTGTCTTGTTACTCGGCAACGAGATTGGGGAGAGGGTTGGAGCGAAGGGGTGTAGGAAGGTGTTTGTGCTCTTGATTAAAAATGTGGTCACGAGGATCTGTCCACTTTTGTATCATCCAAAGGGTAGGCAGGGTTGGTAAGGTTCCTTTTATTTGGTGTAGGAAAAATGGAAGTGCGGCTCTTCTACTCCAGTTGGTAATCTAATTATGAGAAAAATTTTGTTGCAGAGTGGGATTTTTCTGCCTAGATTATTTGTATTAATAAGGTTAGATAGTAGATCTAAATTTGGGAAAATGAAACTGTAGCGCTGAGGAGCTTAACTGAATTTTGGGTTCTAAACAACTGTATATTATTTTTAAAAATTCTGTAGTTCTGATCGCTACATTGAATTCTTTTCTTTCATGTAATGTTATTTGGCATAGCTGGGGTGTCATATGTCATAAAACAAATGAATAATGAATGAATGAATTTAATTAATAAAATAATTCATCTATAATGAAACAAAATTATTTTAGTTTCTTTCTTAAATTCTTAAAATGATTTTCTTATTAATAATTGCTTTAATATTTAATTGTGTTTTCATGAACTTTACTCCTTAATAAACAGTTAACTGTTTTAACCAGAATTAATTAAGTAAAATGGTTATTATGAAACTGTAGTATTGCTTTCTTGGCCGCACTAAAAAGACAGATTTATAACGTTTTTTTTTATTTATTTATTAATATTGAATGAATGCTAAGTTAAAGCACAGTTAAAGCGGTGGAAATAAGTTTAATAATTATTAGCCAACTATGATTCTTTGGTGAGGAAAATAATGGTTCCGGAAAAGACAGGAATTTGGGAAATATCTCCTTTAGGAATGTTCTGTTGACTCTACTTAGAAATTCCATGTCCTGTACAAAAGCTTGTATAAATAAACAGGAATAAAGTTACAATTGATCCATTATTTCGATTGTTGCTCATGAAAGAGCCTTTTAACACATTAATGGTGAGGATCTTGACGAAAGTATGCTAAGTAACGTGGATCTAATCGTAGTACTACGACTTCCGCCTTTAATGTGTTAAGAACCCGTTGAGCACTATTTTGACTTTTTGTTGCCAATGTCCAGGTGTGTTCTTTTTTATGAGTGTTATTTTGTGAATAAAGCGTTGTTTTCCATTCTACAATATACTGGATTTCTTTCACCGTACATCCATTATTTCAATAATTAGGTTACCATAATTATTTCAGTTATTATAAAAGCATATATTCCATTTCTTATACGACATATTTAGCAAGAAATAATAATCATTAATAAATCAGATCCAGATATTTTGATGAATCTCCAAGTTTAACCTTTCAAAAAATGCATTTTCTTAAATTTTTAATAGAAATTGTTATTATTTTGTTCATTATTATCGAATTGTCTTTGGTTCAAAGGGATTGTTTAATTGTGTTATTGTTTCTTATGACACTTGTCACTAGGCAAGCCCGCTGTTACGAAGACATCAGTTTAAGCCGATTGGGAATGTCTCTTGTTCCAACTAGGGCCAACAGTTCGAATTTGCCACTCAAGCAACACTCATTCGCTTGCACAACCGCTTGTTACAGGGTGGCACATTCATAGATCAAACATAGGAAGAACAACCATACCCGGACTCGAACTGAGGACGCTCTGATCAAAGAGAAGAAGAGTTATCCCTATGACAGGACCCAGGCTTGAATTGTTATTTGGTTCAGGAAGGAGAGATTCAAAGTGCACACTCGACATTAATCTTTATGCAGCAAGTTATATGAAAAATGCACTATATTAGCTAAATATATAATGAAATAGAAAGTATATGAATTGATTTACGTTTACACAAAAAAGTTAAAATTCAAGGGAACTCACTAACCGATTAAGCTTCTCTGAAATATGATCTTAATCTATTTAATAGGTACTTCATATTTTAAACAGTAGTGATCAATATTTTCTGATTTTGCTAATTTGACAATTATTGCAAGGACTGCTGAGCACCATTTAAACCATCGTCCATATTATAGACTCATAATGAATAGTAATGCATTTACTTATAACTTTTTGAGTGAGGTCAATTTCAGAGGTCACTGGTCAAATTGGTTATTTTTAAAGCCCATGTTTAAAAATATTAATTTTTAAATATGATCAACTAAGAATCTGCTGAATGTATTTCCATTTCTTTAAAATTTTATTTTCTCTTTATGTATTTTAGTGCACTTGCGCAAGTTTTGTGCATCAAAATCTGTTATGTATTCAGAGTCAGGCCTCAATGTAGAGGGTAAAATGTCATTTTTGAGGTGAAAGCCTTTTTTATTTAGTGACTTAAGGACAGACATATTTTTTAGACTTTGCAAAATATCTAAAAAACTTACATTTACTAGATGGCGCAAAGCAAAGGCGCATTTGTGATGTAGTTATCTAAGGTGATGAACAGTACAATATTGAATTGATGTAATATAGATTCTATAAATAATTTATCTACACATAGAAAGCTTTATAAATATCGATGTTATCATCCAAAAGGGAAATAGAAACCTAAACTGTTTATTTGACGATTGACGTGCACCAGTGATCTGGCCTTAGTGACTAGAATAAGCTTCCAACCACGGTTCAACCTGCTATTTCCAAGCCGTAATAATTTCTCTGCCTAGTCGGAATGCTGGCTTTTCCGTACATCTTTGAATCGCTAGAAGATATATCATTTCAAAATAGAGATATTTTAGCTTTCTAAAACTCTAAATTTAAGTAGCTGTGATCCGACTGTAGCGTAACTGTAAAATACTGATTAAATAGAAATCAAGCAACTTCCCTTGGATATTTCGCCTTTAAATAGACGGAATTATTAAGTGTCTCGGCGTACCATCAACAGATTTGCTTTTGGGAAGAAATTAAACACTTCAAATGCAAACAATTTTTCTGGGATATGGTTTTCCAAATTTTAAAAATTACGACCAATAATTTAGAAAGAGAATCTATAACTTAACTATCTCACTTTATCCTCAGGATACTGATTTTTTCCCGTAAATTAAAAGCACGCTTTCTTTCCGATAGGGCATTTATCGATCAAAAAGAAAACTTTTATTAAAAAATATTTATTATTCAATATTAATTGCAATATATATATATATATTTTATATATATAGTTTTAGTAAAGATATTAACCTCTATCTCATACCTTCAAATTATTGAAAGATGTATGCATATTCAACTTCCACCAAACATTTACTCACAATCCACAGTTTGGGGGCCTCTACTCTGGTGTATTAATGCATTTTCAATTTCAATGCGTGGCTTGAAATCTAGTACCCCGGGCAAACGTATTTAATTATGTCCTGAATTTACCAATTTCAATACTGTTCACCTCTAAAAAATCTGGAACGTTTATGTTTTTGTACCATCATTTTACAGCCCCGAATTGCGATTTCATTTCGCTGATCGAAATATACATATTGATCTCAAGGTTTTGCAGGGCATGGGATGTTTATTTTTTACTCATAAACACGTATTGATTTTAAAGATATTACGCTACAGCAGTAAATATTACATTTTTTTAGGTTTAAGCAAGATGAGTCGAAGAGTTTCATTTTCAGCAGCATTACTATTGTTATGTGTGGTACTATCTCATTAAAAGTAAGCAAAGAATAAAAAGTAGGAATACAACAAAAAGCAGAATATCCACCACATGATTTGAAATTCTAAAAATAATACCATTCATTAAATTAATTTAAATAGAACTGTATCAATCTACAGGCGAAGAGATAAAACATCTTGCGATATATCATTAAGAAAAATACTTATTGCTTTATATGTTCATTAAGTTTTAATGATGTCAAAAAATTTTACATAAATCTAAAAAACTTGAAATTAAAATAGTGCAATTAAATCTATGAATCCCACTTTTATGAAATTTAATTTCCTGATATTATATCTCGAGTTTTATGAACGTAATAATTTTATAAGTAATACATTTTTAATTTTACAAAAGTTTACAAATCCTAAAAAATTTGAAACTATAACAGAGTAATTAATTCTTTGGACCAAATTCTTATGAAACTTTATCACAAGATATTACCCCTCCAATTCAATGCGTACATGTTTTATTAAAAATTTTTGCATTAATAAAAAATTGAAATTATACAAATGGCATTCCTTATTTGAACCAAATTCTTATGAAATTTTATTTCATGATATTAACAAGACTTCCCTAAGTACATCTTTTTCAAGGGCACGATTTAAATAAAATTTTATTTTGATTAAGCATACAAAAGCATAAGCATAACGAAGGGCCATATTTCACACCAAGGACAAGTACCATCAAATGAATGAAGATAAGTCAGTCCTAGATGAAATAAGAGCCAATGGGCGTGTTTCAAAAACATGAAACCAAATTTTGGTAAATGATGGTAAAGATAATATATCTCTTTATCTCTTTTTAATGCTCTATGAATATGCTATAAAAATGACTAATGTTATACAATTATTTTAATTATCTCATAAGATCTAATTAATATTTCACAAGTTATATGATAAACTCTATTCATTTTTCTGTATTCAAAAATTCTTAAATGGCACACTAATTAAAAAATGTTCCAAACCGCTTTAAAAAGGGGATAAATTCAAATGCTGCTATCCATAGTTTTTGAGAATCAGTAAAAAAATTTGTAAGTAATAAAATTCTATAATTGGGTTCTTGAAAGCAAGTTGTTCAAAGATTGATAAAAAAAAAATATGCGGAAATGATTTAGTTTGCTAATTAATGATGATTTCTTTCTAATTAAACCAAGAGAAAAAACCGAGAACAAGATTCATATTTTATTTTCGAATATATTTAGTTGTTTTTCATATCAAATCACCAGACGTTCTTTCCTCTAACAATCTTTTGTTGACTTTTTATAATTAATTCTTGGAATAAGAAGACTTTTTTGACAACAAAAGTCTGAAAAAATGTTAATTAAAGTACTTTTTTGTCAGAAATGCGTCTTGATTTTTCTGTTATTTTTTAGTTCTGTTTGACCATTTTCTTTGCACTTTCCACGAATTTTAATTAAAATCCTTCTTACATTTAATATTAATAATTTGATTCTTTGTATTGAATCGGAGCAAGCTATAAAATGCAAAAAAAGCAACACATAATAATAAAACACCTTACTATTGTGACTTATGCTTAAATAAATTGCACATTGTGAGGAGCAATTTTTTTTGTTCAAAATATACAGACATGCAACGAAATAATTTTATAGGTGGGAATATGAAGATATTGCATGACTTATTTATTTTCCCTTCACTCTGCAGTAGCAAGCATAATCCTTTTTTTGTTTATGATATTTTTAAAGGAGTTACTAGATCTATTTATTACATAGAAAAATAAGATTTATTGCATCAATAATATTAGTTTATATGCTAAAGTTTTTTTTTTAAGTTTCACTATAATTATTTTCATTTAAAATTTAGTTTGTATTTTTTGTTGTTTAAAATTTTGCTGCTTTAGAATGTTTTATTCAGCGCATAGAAATGATTGAAAAATTTCTTTAAATCTTTAGCATAATTTTTCTGGGTGTCTAAGTATAAGTAGAAAATTTAAGGGCATGTAGGGCACATCTAACGAGTTGTGAATTTCATAGCAACCAATAACACCGAAAACGTCATAAGGGAGGGGTATCATAAGTTAAAAAAATGAACGAATAAAAAGAGGGAATAACTAGAAGTATTTAGTGTTCATAAGTTATCTGTATTGTGCCCTGCATTGTATCCTATATGTTATAAGTTTCCACTATTGCAAGCAACGAGTTAGTTTAGTTTAGTTGTATTAACGTCCCGATTTGAACCAACATTAGGTCTATTTTGGGACTGACCTCCTAATTTTGAACCACGGTCAGACGACGAGGACGACACATGAGCTGTAACCCCCTCTCCAAACTTCCTCATCACACCAGTGGGAGGATGTTTGATCGGGCCTCGAACTTTCAACCCTCCGGTTCGGAAGCCGAGACCTTAACCCTAGGTCACCGCGACCTGTAAGCCACGAGTGAGTAACATCAACGAATCATGAGCCATGGATCATTGGGGGACGATTTTCTTGAATATTTGCAGTAGCGCAGACGATTCTTCCACCCAAATGTCATCTGACCGTGGTTCAAAATAACGAGGTTCGCCCCAAAATAGCCCTAGTGTTGCTTTACAAAAAGAACTAAATTATGTCATGTTTTAACGTCATGTTTAAAGCAACACTAGGGCCATTTTGAACCAAGTTCAGATGACGAGGACGACACTTGAGCTGGCACCCCATCTCTCCACACCACACCACACCAAAGAAAGCACTTTCGTCTCTGAGGGATTTATCATGCGACAGAGCCTCTTTCACGGCAGTTTTTCGGTGAAATCGGGTCTCAAACTTGAAACTCTACGACTCACAAGTGAAGACCTTACCATCAAGCCAGCACTGCCTGATGGAGAGGGTGAGAATATTCAACTCATATATTGTATATATACACAGGATGATTTATTATTCAGATTTTATGAGTAGATAGAATACATATGAAATGAATCCATTTTCTGTATATCAATATGATATATAATTTAGAACTCAGAAATATTATTTACAATTCCGTTATTATTTCAAAGCATATGCATCTTTTACATTGCATCTACAATAATTAAAATAACATTGATAGTTTTAGATGTACCACATGATAATGTAAAATTTTGTAGAACATTTCATTCCCTATTCATGATCTAACAGACTAAAATGTGTATTGTCTTAGAAAACGAGCTGGTGGTTAAAAGTAGCTAGTATTATAAAAAGTGAGGAAGGTAAAAAAAGTCAATATCAGGTAAGAATATATAAGCAGAAAAGCCAAAATTGAAAACATTGAATTTCAGCCCTAGTCACATACTTTTCCTTGTTTTAGTAACCATATTAATGATCATATTTAATATATATATTTTGTATATTCATGTGCGCAATATTAGACAAATAAAACCAAAATATTATGTGCTATGATGTTCAAACAAGAAGCTCTATTCTTCAGATTTTTCTTTTGAAGAATATTTTCGTAGAAACCTGATATCGGCGATTGGCTAGTTGTCTCTGCAACCAACTTTGTTGTAAAAGTTACCACTAATAATGCTAATACCAAACTGTTTCTGTGATGTACTTCATCCCATACATTATTTTAAAGCGTATATAATTTCGAATGGTAAATTTTTTTAGTTGTTGTTTAAAGTTGGACATCAGGGTTGTAAAGTAACTACTGTTATAGTATATTGTATTTAGTATAATCTGTCTGCAATCTCAATCCATATCATTTATATGATAACTGACGGATGTAATCGATCATGTAAATTATTAATAGTCTTTCCGATGCAGACATTGTACATAGGATACATCATCTGATATCAAATTCAATATAATGATAGCATAAAAGATAATATTTCACGATCGTTTAACTACTTATACAATCTTTTCATCGCTCCCTTATAAAAGTATCTCTTTTATTAGTAAACAAATAGATTTTGTCCGAATTAAATTAATTTTACTCATTTACAGAACATGGCATTTCAATGAATGAAAACGTCAAATCAGAGCATTTCTTGTCTCATTGGTTTATTGGTTATATTACATATCATTGAAATGTTGTTCCGGACAGATCATTAGCAGTGTTCATAAAAATAAGAGGGGTATATGCTTCAACAACTAACTGCTCTTTGCTTTCAGAAACATTTAAATGAACCTCTTTTTTCTTTTAGTAATGTACAAATGTGGGTTAGTTTCTTCTGAAAACGCACAATTTTTCTCAGTATAGTGGATTCAAATCTAGACCCATTTATACTGAGTTGTTATCTAGGGGTTTCAATATTGCATTGATAATATTTCAGCTTTATCATAAGAAAGTTCATTCAAGAATTTGGATGCGCTTCCAAATGGTATCAGAAGTACTATAAAATTATAAGGGCATTAAGTGGGAAAGGATCATGAGCTTGAATCATAAAAAATGTGAATCATGAAAGAAAATATTTGAATCATTAAAAATGTGAGTCATGACAAAGAATATTTGAA
>JAPMOQ010066593.1:943538-967016 GCA_026543055.1 Argiope trifasciata | reverse complement strand
ATTTTACATAATTTCTCTTGAATTAATTATGTAGAAAAAGTGGAATGGGATCATAAAATAATAGAAAATTTTAGAATTTGATGTATGCTAAATTACTATACAACTTTAAGAATTAATTAGAATTAAAATTAGTTTAAAATGCCCTTACACACACACACACATATATATATAGAACACTAACATATGGGACACAGAATTTACTCTCATTTCTTATTTTCAAATGACAATTTAAATATATCAATATGTTTTTAATGTTGCCATAGCTTCTTCATTGAACGTTTTAACAGCTGCATCGAATTCAACGCTTTGTGTAGGTAATTAATATGAAACATTAGAAATGGTTAATGAGGACTCGCCCTGTCACCAAAATCTCCTATCAATTGGAAGATGGAAGATAACAGAAAAATTTGTCAAACTTAGTGCTTAATCGAGTTCGAAATCAGATTTAACCCGTGCTAGATATGTATTCGATTAGAGTTGACATCGGAAATTAATGATCGTATCAGTCTCTAATATTATCTCACATGTTTGCATGAGCTCAAACTTCTTAAATAATGAATTAGTTTTTCAATGGTATCAAATTCATTGCACTCAGTTTTAATAATTTTTATTTGATTGAATACAGCTCTATAATGATGTTTTGATAAAATTCAAGATCATTCATTAAAACCTACAGTCACGTGCTTTTGTCAAAATTAAAAGTTAGTTTTAAAAATCACTTTATTTGGCCATTGACAACAAAATACGATTTCTACTTCTAATTTTATGCCGTATTAAATACAATTTTTAATTTTCCCGAGCATTAATTTATAGTAGATTGATTAAATTAAATTCATGTTTTCCATTCTTACCATATAACAAAGAGAAAAATCTTCAAAAAACTGCTTTCCTTATTAATATTCAAGTAGCTCAAAAAGTTGATTTGGGTGAATAAGCTGGTTGCGAAGGCGTCTACAATTCTAATGCCTAGAGCATTCCGAATTCAAGTAATTTGACTTACTGTTTTGGGTTCTTCTGTTAACAGCAAGTCAGATAGACGAACCAGCAAATCTTTCCATATCTGATAAATTTCATAGAAAAATAAAAAAAAGGTCTAAAATTTAGTCACAAATGGTCATGATTTTGGATGAATCAGCCAGATGAAGTCACTCATTTGGTTTTTACCTTTTTTAAGTCGATGCTATTATATAAACAAAGGACAAACTATCAGGCAGTTAACCAATTACGACATTCACGAACATTCACGACACGATAGAGACTAGTGTGTTATTCGGAGATATTGGTTATACTTTATTTTAGTCTAGCTTGTAACCCGGTGCGTTGCTGCCACCGAAAGAATAATATTAAATGCAATTAATCAATAATTTTTCAATGTTTTATCGAAATAGGATGAACAGTACCACAGTATATAAAATTCGAACAAACAAATATTCATTTTTATATATTAGATTTGTGTATTCTTTTAGAATTATAAAACTTGGTATTCTTTCAGATTGATCAAGAAATAAACTATCGTATATCATGATTCGTTTAATATTTGTTCTCAAATTAAATTTTGGAAAATGTGATTAAATTTTTTCTTTTAAAATTGATTAAATTTAGAAAATATATTCATACCATAAAATCGTTAATTTAGTTGAAAAGGTGTTTTTATTTTTGTATATTAAGATAGTGCAAAATTATTTGTTCTATAATATTTTTGGTAATTACTATGGAAAACGCTGAAATTCAATGAAAATTTTAAATCCCAAGTATTGGTCTCGAAAAGCCTTTCTGGCATAATCTATAATAAAGTTGTTACCTCTGAGAATGACTTGCATGACATTTGCGTACTATAACTAAAAAATATTAATATTTAACTGGAATTTAGTATTTTTATATAATCTATCGTCTTCTCTATAAGTTATTTGGAGATTAACCTTGGTAAATAAATGCGGTTGAAATTCGATTTTTTTTTAAAAATTTGATAATTATATTACCCCTGTAACTATCCCGTAGATGTAAACAATAAGTTGACCAAGTTTCATAGGCACAAGAGACATACAGAAAAACATTAATTTTTATTTATACAGATTATTCATTTAGATATAACTTCATATCCATGATACCACCAAATTGTCAAACAAACTTTGAAGCCATGTTGTTTTAATTTGTTTTTTATACGCATGTTCATTACATGTATGAGCTTTTACAATGGAATCCTTCTTGGAGCATAACAGCACTATAAAGAAGATAAACAACGAAATAATAACAGAGGACTCAAATACATTTTAAATTTCGCAATATTGCTAACTTCCTTTTTTTTTATTTGTCTTGTAAAATACACGGATATTAAAGAAATTATTTTTTCAATTATTTTTTCTTTAGTTGTCAACAATGAAAGAAAGCACGCGATTGATTAAAACATGAAACCATGAACAACCATGAAACAATGAAAACGACTTGAATTTCAAGGTAACAATGGTGAAAATTATGAAAAAAATACCGACAGAAATTATTAAAAATTAAAAAAAAAACTGTCAGAAATTGTCAAAATGTAAGAAAAATACACATGTATAGGAAATAAATGTCATTATAAAGCCAATATTTTAAAATGCTGAAGTACAATAAAATTTATTTTTATAAAATATTTTCGGAAGTTATCCCGAAAAAACGTCGAAATTCTGCTTGAATTTTTAATTGAAAATTCAAAATAAAATCGCTCCGCGCTACATATTTCCATCCTCAGTGTATATCTACCAAGTTTGGCAACTCTAAATTAAGTAATGACTGGCTTGTAGAGCGCTAACGCACTCGCACTTTAACACATACACACATTTTCTTCTTTTTTAGCTGTAAAGATTATACACAAAATTAATCTTTTCCTAGTTTATCACATTTTTGAAATTTCATGCCCGTTATATATAGATGGGAAATAAAAAAAAGGATTTTAAAAACATTGAATTCTTTTCATTCGAAGAACATAATTGTTTTAGAACTCTAGAATAAATCGGGAAATTTCATCAAAATACTGAAGTCAATTTTTTAAAATCATTAGAACAGTTTATAGCTTCATATATGACAGAGTAAAGTTCATTTTCATGTTTTCATTTGGAAGCAAAAACATGCAAATTATTACTTATGATTTATAATTTTTTTTTTAACTTTAAAAGGGTTTTTCTTCGATTCTGGAATAATTGTAAAAGTTTAAGTATCTTCTAGTGATTGTACTTCATTCGAATTTCATTAAAATTCTCTCCAAACGATATTCTTGCAACGGAAGTGCAAACCACTCGAGCTGTCTACCCTTCTAACTAAGAATAACTCTTCCGCACAATGCTGGGAGAAATAAATTCACCACACACACTCCTTTTCTATGAGATAGAAAGGCACACAGGACCCTCTGCAAAGGCGACACTCACTACTCTCCAGAAGAAAATCGTACCAACCTGGGATCACGTGACGAAGCCCAGCCAATGAGAGGGGTGAGCCGCTCTCTCTCCAGCGCTTCGCTTCTGGATCGCTGCCATTCCCTCTGTTACGGATGCGGCTCGCTCTTCTCAGCGCTGAAGAGCGACGTATCTTGAACATACCGCTGGTACATCCCTTTTATGGACCACTTTTTGCTTACATATCAAACGATTTTGCACCGAATCTTCCCATGCAAGGATCGACAGGGGTGGTGTGAGTGAAGAACAGTCTAGTTTGGTGGATTTTTTCGAGCGTCTACCTCCGTGAGACGATCGAACCGAAGAATGAAGCGAGACAACGTGGACTGGTTATACTCCGTGGCAGCGGTGTTGTTTGCCGTCACCTTCTTTGATCGGATGCCGGTAGAAGGATCCCCTCTGGATGACATAGAAAAGGATGCCGCAGAGTAAGTCCTTCACACTGTATTCTTTTTCAATCTGCCTGTGGATAATTCAGAAACAATTATTTAATTTTAAAAAATCCAATTTTAATGACAGTTCAAAATAATTTTAAATGACAGAAGTGCAGAGTAATTTGGCTAATTCAATACAAAAGAGGTTCCTCTAAAAATTACTCGTTTCTTCACAAATTAGAATTAGGAAATTCTGATAACGAATATATTAAGAGAAAAAAAACACGAATTTTTAAACTAACCCTGAAGTTACATTTTTTGATGTTTAACAGATTTAATAAATAATACTTAGCTTCTATACAATCACGAATAAAAAGTTAAATAATAGTAAATATCCTTTAGTAATTTTTAAATAATAATTTCTTTAAATGAATCATTTTAATAAGTAAAGTAATTTTTTTATTATTACATACTTTAGGACTATTATTACTTTCCACATTCAAAATCTTGGTAGAAACTTAAATGGAAAATAAAAAATACACAAATAAAGTAATTGACTAGTTTTATTATTTTTTTTAAAAAAATAAAAGCAACAAAATTTCAAGGACAGAAATAAGCTTTTTATTATGTCATAATTCTATGTGAACGTTTTTTATTGTAAATAAAAATTGCTTAAAATTATTTTTGGTACATTTTGTGCCTTTTCTGGATTATCTTATTCACAAATGAATTCCATGCATAATTACTTATGTAAATTGACAAGAATAAGTGTATTGTATAAATAAGATATTTTATACATATCAAAAAATAGTGTATGTTTAACTAAAGTTTTTTTTTGATTGTATTGTAAAGGTTTGGTAAAGGTTTTTGTAAAGGTTTTTAATTGATTGTATTGAAGAACAGTAACTCTTCTTGGGAAAAAAAGTGCCTGAAAAATTAGTTTCATTGTAGTCATTAAGGTCAAAATTTAAATATATTTTTTTCCTCTAACAAAAACATGTCAGCTGTAAGATTTTCTTCAACAATTTTTAAATATTGTTCCAATATTTTAATTAATCAAAATAAATTCTAATCATAAATTATACTTTAGCATAAATTGATAAATGAATTCGAATTACCAAAGAATTGGAATTAAAATTCGTAATGCATTTTTATGAAAAACGTTTGAAAATTCGTATGTTTCTGAATATTTTCATACAATGCATTGAAACCTACTTTGGAATCAAAACATACCAGTTAAGTGGCAACCTTTTTTTTCTTAAATAAAAGGAATAAAAAGTTTTATATAAAAAGAGGTATAAAGTAAAAATTTACTAGTTTAATAGTTTATCAAAAGATTAGCATACAATTTTTCCGATAAATTAAGAAATATATTACCTAGTTTCTGAACTGAAAAAGTAACGGTATTTCTATCTGCACTTGAAATAGCTGGATTCGACCGATAAATAACACAAAAATTGCAATTTTTTTCACATTTAGAAGCAATAAATACTTCTAAATTAATACAATATTTATTCTCAAGTTCAAGAACTATAGAACAAATTGAGAAATAAATGTATCAAATTTAAACAAAAAATATGCATTAGGTTTTAATTTATAAGAGTTTTCTTATTCTATCAAGTATTACAACTTGAGAAAACAGTATCTAAATATGTAAAAAAGAATTGAATTGCATGTAAATGCAAATATAAAAATAAGTGTAGTTTCCCCCAAAAATAAATCTGGGAACCAAATTCTAAAGATTTCATAAAGAAACATGCTTGCATATTCAATAAAAAAACATCATTACCCTCCCCACCCAAGTGACTTTCCAACTTGGTCACCTACCTTTAAGATGGTTGAATTAACAGAGTTGCAATAATATCTGAAAAGGGAAAAAGGGTTTAATTTTTAACATTAATTATCTGTATTTTTTATTTTATTTTCGGCCAGTTCTTGTTTTTGCTTCCAAATCAAATCTCTAAGTATTTTTCAGTTTTAGATAGAAACCATTCATTGAATAAAGATAGAATTCATGTGTATCAAAAAAAAAAAGTCGAACCATCCCCAACTTTATTGGATTCTAGGGTATTAAAATATTAAATTCTTTTCGGAATAAAAAGGAAAATTATCATTACGTTTGAGAATGTTTTTTTGTGAAACATCAGGCACTTTTCCTAACAAGTTGAGACTGAAGGGAGAATGACCGGCTGACATTTGAGGTTTAATTTATGTTTCTCTAAAAATTTTTATATCAACTATCTTTGTTATTTAGAAAATTATTATAAACATTAGCTTAATAGAATTGAAGCTTAAGGTGATGAGCATTTATTAATTATATTAATATATAGTGCTACATAATATGAAGCCACGCGCATATTTCTTCGCATCCCGAATCTATAAAAAATGTTAAAAATAAAGAATTCTAATTTATTTCGTAAAGCTGAATAAGATTTTTTATGCTTTGATTCTTCATTATTATCCAAGCCCCCTTTTGTCTAATTCATTTCATAAAGCTGAACAAGAATTCTTTGTTTTGATTCTGGTTCAAGCAATTTTATTCAAGCCTTTGCTGAAGTGCTTTTCTAAAATTCAGTTTGGGATTAGAAAATGTCCTCTTTTTCCATAAAAATTTCACCTAATTACTTCGAAGTTTATCTGTCTACAAAAGATAGTTTAGAACAATATTACTCTTCGATATTTCACCCTTCAAAACTATCATTATTTAAAAAATACAGCAGTACTTTTACTTTAGAAATTTTTTAAAACTGTAATGGAATTTAATTTAAAACAAAATATAGATATTTTTAAAGAATCTGTTTCAACCATCATCATTTTTAGCCACCCTCAAAACGTCCTGATTCCGTTTATTCAGTTTGACAATCATAGTCATCATTTTCCTTAATGAATTTTTACAATGCTAAAACGTATGTGATATAAAAGAAATTTTCTTTTGAAATTTTTATTCCAAACAAATAAAAATTAGAACTCACAAATACATAAAAAAACATAGTATTTGTGGATAAAAAGTTTTTCTAAAAAGGGTTTTTATTTTTAAAAAAATTAATTATTAAACTATTAATTTTGTAGGAGCTTTGGTAAGCACTTACTATCATTCAATTTTTATTACTGAACTATAAAGCTCCGTTTAAATTTTTGTAGTTACTGAAAATTATTCAACAACGATAGGTTATTATCAAGAACTCTTCTTTTGTCGAATACAAATATGCAAAAAGCTTGGGTATTAAATTTGAGTATAAATTAAAAGATCTTTTTAAAGACAATTTTTGTATTATAAAATTTTTGTTAGCTATATTTTATTAATGATTTTTGTGAAAATTTCTAGTTAAATTGAAAACACATCTGGCTAAAATACTTTCAGGATTTGAAAGTGGAAATGAAATTGAATGAGATTTAAAATAAGCCGTAAACTTCTTCCGCTTCAGTATGTTATTAATGTAGAATAGCAAATTACATCTGTGAGGAAATGGACCTAAATGCATCTGCTTCGTAAATATTTTGATGCACCTGCGAGTTGAAAATATAATACTCATTATTTAATGTCTGCCTCTTTAAGACACAACATCATACTGCCATGATATTTAAAAAATAACAGTGATTTTAACTGTCGATATTAAATAAGACGATCCAAAAAATTGACTGTAAAACTTAAAATACTATATTATTACTCCAATGTCATCAAAAACGTAAAGATTCTTACTCATAAAAAAAGGATTATGACTTTTTTCTTCCATAATAAGTTTCATGGAATGAATTGTGAAGATTAAGTAAGTTTATTTTTAACTGAAAGAGCAACTCTTTATTCTCAAGAGAATATTTTGGAACAAATTTTTTCAAAATAGTGCAATAAATATTAAAAATATTTCGAAATGTTGAAAATATATGCAACAAACACATTGATTTGTAATAATTTTATAATCCATGCAAAATCATGGATGTCAAAGTTTCTAGAAATATATGAAAATATATTTTCAAATACAAATATCTCAGAAAAAAATTACAAGTATTTTTAAAACTGGGGCTTGAGTAAAATAATTTAAATGCCGATTAGATTAAAGATGACAAATTTTGAAAGGTTACAACCAACATTTGGCTTTAAGAGTGGCATTCTAATCATTAATTCGATTTATTTCTTGATGCAAAAAATTTTGTAAATATTTTCGGTTTTACTGTAGAATATATTGTTATATTCAAAATAAATTTAATATGAAAAAGCTTCCGAAACTGATTTAATATTCTGTTGAAAAAGTTATACAGTTTCCAAATCAAGTTATCTGACTACGCTCGAAGGAAAAACTTGAAAAATTATATCTATGTATATATTTTTTAATTTAAAAGTATGGTTTTTTGATGTATTGCCAATTAAAATACAAAATACTATAAATACAACGCAATTATTTGACAATATAATATAGTTTAAGAAATAGTAAAATTTGTAGTAAATTTTAATGAAATTTAACCAAAACGGTTAACACTCTACACAAAATTGTAAATCAGCAGCCTTATATTCCTTTGTACACAAGTTACAGAATATAACGATGAATAAAATGAACCAAAATCTAAGAAACATTTTGAATTGAAAAGAATTTAAGAGGCAAAATATACGTATATATGTATTTTTTCCATAAATTTACTTAATTTTTTCTAATCACACCTATAAATGAAAAAGCATTTCACCACCAATAAAACTTTTGATTCATTTTATTGCCCATATTATTTAAAACACTCTCTGAAATTTTTATGAGAAAATTTAAGTTAAAGACAAATTTTAGCTGAAAAATATGTGACCCTAAATGGTAGTAAAGGCCTTCATTTTCCTGAAAACAGATAAACTGTTTTGGAACAAAGAAAGTCTTAAAGTAGAAGAAATAACAATTAAAAAATATTCTTATCCTGTGTGGTCGATAACTAGTAACTTAGTCGGATATCTTAAATATTTATTTTCAGATTGAATTATGCAATGTTTTTTTTAAAAAAAAAACATGCATTTTATACTTCTTCTTCTTATTATATTTTATTTTATTTTATACTTTTATACTTCTTATTTTTTTTAAAAAACGGGTAAAGCAATCCCAACAAAACAAAAAGAATTGAAAACTGATGTTTTTTCAACCAATAATAATTCAATGTTAAATTACGAATCATTTGAAATTTATTACGTAGATTGCTTCGTTAAAAATCACAGACTGTTTTAGTTTTTAACCTGCGTTGAGCGTGACAAGAGGATTAAATATGAAACAGCCGCTCTGATTATGGGGTGCGAACGGTTTAATTCAGTGATAGATGATTATTTCGGAATATCGTTTGGTGTATTTAACGATAATTAACTTGAAAAAAGGAAGTAGGATTGTGTAAAGCTTGACTTATTAAATATCCCATTTTTATTTATTCGTGCACGAAATATGAAATTAAATAAGAAAATACTGTAGCTGTAAATTATATATATATCTATCCATTTTAGACTTTCCGAATTTTTAACAAAAATATATCTCGACCTCGCTTCAGCTTTAAAACCGATAATTCAACAAGAGAAATGGACTTTCCTCAATCTTTCTTATATATTCTCCAATAAAAGTGGTATTTCCTTGCATCAACTTATAATTCTGAATTTTGGGCAAGTTTCAAAAAGACTCAAATATTCTAATATTTATTTTCAGTACATAAGATCCGTATGCTTCCTATTATATTATAAAGAAAATCTTGTTTATTTAACACATGTCTTAGTTATATTTATTGAAATATATAAACTATAATTAGTTTTTTATTGAGAACAATCTTATTATTGGAAGCATGGGCCTATTTCTAATGTCTTAAAAATAAATTATTGGTGACGATAAGAGTTAACAGGTTAAAGGTTAAAACCAAAATAGAAGATAAAGAAATAAAAATCAGGTAAAAAAAAAACTAAGTGAAAGGGATGCAGATAGAAATATTTGTCACTTCAATAAATATTTGGACTCAATTATTCTTCTTTTTAAAAAAATTACGTTTCAGAACATTCTTCGACTAAAAATTACTTGAAAAGTAATTCCTTTTGAAATTAGTATAGAACTTTAAAAAAATTTAATTTTAAAACTTTTTGGGGGTCATTTGGATTAATTATCAATTGAATATTTTAAAAATGAATTAGAATACAGTTATAAGATAAAAATTAAATAGCAAAAAAATGCTAAAAGTCTACATTACTTTAGAATAAATATTTATAAATAATCTTGCTCAGAAGTCAACAACTAATCTCTCTGAATAAAGTGTTTTCATATTGCCATAGCATGAATATAAATTAGAACCTCTCTACAAACATTAATGTGTTTTGTTTCTTTGCACTTTGATTTCCAAATGTAACCATATATATATTGATCAATACATATATGATTACATAATCATGTGTCTTGGAGGCCTAAATAAATATTTTGAAAATAAAATTACCGTCATTTCATAACTATAAAAATAGAAATTATTTTAATCGTCAAAGAATTCGAACTAGCATTTTTGACGAATTTTCACACTTCGCTGGAAACGAAAGTTTTAGTTACAATTTGGGTATTCTATTGTCTATCTGTAAACACTAGTGTAAAACTCTGTGAGTGAGAGGGATGAAGTTTGTATGTGGTTTCAACAGTTAAAGTTTTAGATTTATGTCAAACTTTGAACGAAATCCAATCCTAAGAAACCTGTATATTTATATTTATCCAAGTATAACTGAACACGATTACTACTAAACGAAAAAAAGGCTTAAATGAAATTTCGTAAATTTCAAAATAAAATGAAAACTAGAATTGCATAAAATGATGAAATGAATTTGCCAAGCATTAAAAGCGATAATTTAAGAGCTATGTGGTTTAGATAAGTAAAATTCGGTTCCCGTTCTTTTTGCTAAAACTGTATCCCAGACTTCAGTTTTGGTTTCTACTGTTAACAAAAAGACGCCCGAAAGACATACTTGATTTTGTTTTGTAAAGTTCAAAATATTCTAGAATGGAATTTTGAAAATAAAATGTACAATCAATTGTGACGTTTGCTACTTTCTATCAAGTCCGATTTCAAAGCTTATTGGTGATTATGCATTAAAGTTTCAGAGACTGTTTTAGCTCGTTTAACCCATTTGCATCATTAGATTATATATACTCTCAATTTTCCTGGTCACTATCACTGGAGCGTATATATATACTGCATTATATTATATACTATGCATATAATATGATATATACTATATTCATATTATATACTATATACTTATATGCATCCCACATTTCAAATATTACCACACAGAACAAAATTACTAACAAATAATGCTCAAAAATGATTTTTTTCTCTTCTTATACAATTTTACACCTAAATATGAAATAAAACTTTTTCCGTGATAAGGGCCTTTTTTTCATATTTTCATACGATGCAAATGGGTTAATATGGCTTAATTTTTAATCATATTACTGTTTTTAGATAATTTAGAAAATTTATTTAAAAGCTTTAGAAGTTCAAAAGTTCAAGAAGTTTTGAAGTTCAAAATACTCTAGAGTGGAATTATGAAAATAAAATATCTTATTAGTGGTGGCTTTCACAGTTTTCTATAAAGTTCAATCAAATATAATTGGAGATTATGCATTAATGTTTCAGAGATACTGTTTTAGCTCGTTTAGTATGCTTGAATTTTTAATTCTATTACTTTTTTAGATAATTTAGAAAATTTATTTAAAAGCTCTCATGAGTATTCAAAACTAAACAAAATTATTATGGTACATATTAAAAGAAATTTCGTATAGATTTGCATTTTCTGTGGCATATTTTGGTTTAGTTTGTTGAATATAGATGCATTTTCTTTTTCTGTGACAGAATGATATGTTGAATTTTATTTTTCCATGCATTCTCATTTTTGTAATACCATGCAGACTGTCTGAAGGTTTAATTCAGTCACATTCACAACTCATTTTGAAATAATACGAAAGCTATTGTGCGACGAACCTTGTAATTTTGAGCCCATGCGATATAAAAATGACGACACCTGAGCTAAGTTTACACACTTCATTACCTCATCAGTTTGAAGACAATAAATACATGAAGTTAGATTTAATGTGCACCTGGCCCTTATATATGACATATCTTTACTGGAATCAGATCTCGAACTCAGGAGTCTCCGACCAAGGATCCGAGACTATATTACTAAAACTCCACCTACAGACGGACTGAAAGACAACCTTTTGGTGTATGTGTCTAAATCTGATCCCAATCTGAAATTCCAATGATTAAACTACAAGCCACATTTCATCAGTTACTGAGTTTTTTTTTATTTTATTTATAGTGTTAACATTGTTTGACTTTCTAATGGCAAATTTCATCCAAAATTTTATTTATAGATATGAAAAAAACGAATTATAAATTTCTTCCCTCTATCTGTTTACGTTTTTACTTTTTCTCATAATTAATTTTAAAAAATGTAATCACTAAAAAATTGATTCGAGGCCCGATTCCACCGAAAAGCCGCCATGTAAGTGGGTCTGGTACCTGTTAAATCTGTCGGAGCCAAACCTTCTCCCTTTGTTGCGGTGTGGAAGTATGGAGAGGGGGTGCCACTTCAGGTGTCGTCCTCGTCATCTGACCGTGGCTCAAAATTACGAGGTCCGTCTCAAAGTAGGCCTAGTGTTCCTTTAAAACGGGATGTTATTATAACTAAAACTAAACTAAACTTAAAAAAATTTAACATATAAATAATAAACTTAACGAATCGAGAGTTTGACAAATTCACATTTTCCACATCTCTTTGAGAAAGAAAAGTATATTTTTAGAATTACGACTGTTTGTCTCTGAAGACAATAATTCAAAAACCTTTTACGTTAGGTGGCTGAAATTTAGATTATAGTCTTTACCCTTAAGTTTCAGAATTCTGCCAAATTTTGAGCGAAATCTGAGGAATTCTGTCTACCCTACATGTTAATTGCAAAATGTAATGCAGTAAATAAAGATTAAACCGATTTAATATCTAAATGTTGAGTTATTTCAAATGTCATCTAAATTTGTTAAGACAACCAATATTCTTTCCATATTTTAGATAAAACGCAGTTATTAAAACACTTAACGGTAACTTTGGTAAATGAAAGCTATTGTACAAATTTAGTGCATAAAATGCATGGTCTTAATGTTAATCAGATTTGGAACCACAACTGCCAAAAAGTTGAACGATAGTCAATCTCGGATTTAAACTTGAAATTTTAATAAATATGATAAATAAAATCAAGAAACAGTATAAAAATTTAGATTATTTTTCCAAAAAAATACATTTGTTGGCTAAAACAAAAAATATACAATATTTTAAGACATTAAAAATATTTCTTAAATTCAAAATATAAACTTATCTCTAACGATTTTGGAATTAATGGTCGGCGTATAATTAATTCCAAAATCGTTAGAGATGTTTACAGTGCAAGTTGTGAATATGGTCTTCATATTACAGTGTAAGCTGTGAACATTAAAAAAAATCAGTTTAAATATTAAATTCTTATTTTCAAAGTAAGTCCTGCATTAGAATTTCACTTTAGTTTTTATAGCCTCTTTTTAATATGAATGTTTCTGTTCTAAATACAAAATTTCTATATTTTGCAATGTCATCTCTGCCGTTTCTGATTCTATTCAGCATCGTAATTTAATTTTGAATAAAATTAATTAATAAAAAATTTCCTGTATCAAATTTAAAAATTATTCTCATGAGAGCTGATAATTACAAGTATAACAAATAATGTCACATTTTTGAATAAATCATTTAATGCGATTACCGTTTATAAAATAAAATAAATGTGTTTTTAATAAAATAAATCTTTTTTTCTTCTTCTTTTAACTAATACATGATAAAAAAGGTTTTATTCGAAAAAAATACCAAGAACTTGTCTGACAAATCAATTATCAAAAAAGGGCGAAAAAAATTATTTAATGAATATTTAAGTTCGTATTTCAATAACTTAACAAAGCCAAAAACAGAAAATTCTTCGAACGAGGAAATATAATTATTTTTAACAAAAAATGAATGAAAAAACAATCATTTTAGCTTCCAGACGAGAATTTTCAAAAGAAACTGAAATTCTATCTTTCTGATTAATTTTAAGTATGATTAGGAATTTATTAAAATATTTTTGTTTATTTTATCGTTTGGTACTCTTGATTTGAAATTATTAATTTAATTGTAAATTGGTTGCTTTCAATATTTTCTAGTATAGTCATTTTATAATATTTTATTAGTAACATCATTAATTCATTTAATATGTTAATCGAAATATGAATGAAGTCTGTGTGTCGCAGGTAATACATTTATTCGAGACAATAAATCTCATGTTCCGTTTGCATTCTTTTTTGTTTTACTCAAAACCCAATCGCAGTTCATACTGGTCATATAAAAACATAATAATGGTAAAGTGTGGATTGCCAAGCAAATTATGCAAGTTGGTCTGATATTTATAAAAAATTCTTTGTTGTTTATAAATATCTGCTTCAAAATTTGATGTAGAATTGCTAATTTCAGATTCAAATTCATAGATGAAATTAAGAAATTTAATCTTTCTATTTATCAAGTGGTATGTGATTTATTAATTTTCAGAAACCTTTCTTCTAAACATGTTTAAGGAATACGCACAAGCCTGAAAATTCAAAAATCATTCAATATATCGAATATTTTATTGCTTCAAAATACTCTCTAATTCTTTAACTTTCAAATGATACCAAGATGTTGTCAATATTCGGAATATTTATCGAATTATAAGGATTTTTTTTTTTTTTTGAGTTTTTCACTACAAACTCCAGGAAGTTAAACCTCTTTAGGAAGAATGGTATTTTTCCACTATTATTCCTTCATTCTAACAATCATAATTCAACAAAAAATTAACTAAATGCAATTGTTTATTTATCAAAATAATGTAACAGTAGATTTTTTTTATGCCTCAACCAAAGTTATATTTATAGAAATAAATTTTAATGACTATTTAACAGTTAAAATTACAGAAAAAAATCTCGTTTTTTTATTCATCGTTAATGAAATTTAAAAAAAAAAATTATTAGTTTTATAACTTGATTTAACATTAAGACTAATATTAGGCATAATTTCGAGTTGGAATTGTGTGTCTATACAAATTGGAATTTAAGATATTATGTTTCTAAAAGTATGTTAATAAGCTCATTAAATATTAATTAAGTAGCTATTAGTACATTACGGTTTTTTCTCACTGAAATGGTTTTGAAGATATATTAATGACCTACTGGCAATACATTTAATTTTTAGAGTTAAAATTTTTAAAACAATCTTCTAGCTTGTACGTATACCTTAAAATTTTAAATTGAACTATAATTTGTGGGATGAAAATTTCTAATTTTGTTAATTTGTTCCTTTCTGTGCCATTACCAGAATGCGAATATGCAACGAGAGAAGATGCATTCGTGTTTTGCTTAACTGTTTTAATGAATGAGCTTCCTATTCAAAATAATAATTTTCATTACCTTCGTAAAAATTATTTTGTCTCTAATCAGGAAGTCATAATTTTATGAATTTGCATATGTAATGAATTAGAAGTTTCCTTAGCCCAATAAGCACAATCAATTATTTTAATTTTTCGAGATTAAATGTTTTAAATTTGAATCCATCGTTTTGTTAAGTTTTTATTGAGCTTTTTAGAGCCCAGTAGATAATTTTGCTGTCTAATTATTTATATCCTCAGAAATATGATTCTGAAATAAGCAAGAATAGGCAATCTTTTAAAGAGTACGTATATCATATTAGTCAAGGATATAAAAGTAGGGAGAAGGCAATTCCTTCATTGAAATCCCACATATCCATATATGGTCATCAATACTTAACAAAGTGCCATAATTTTAATTATTTGAATTAAAATTATTGTAATTAGCTGATTATATATAACTAGCTGGTATACGGCAAAGCGCCGGGTAAAAGCTATATTATTAAGTAAAATATTATTGAGTACAATCAATCAATATCAATGTTTTATCGAAACAAGATGAATGGTACGAAACTGTATAAAATACAAACAAACAAACAAACAAAATACAAACAAAAAAATATTCATTTTTATATTTTCAGAATGGTAATAAAAGAAACTATTTATTGTATTTCATGATTCGTTCAGAATTTTCAAATTTAATTTTAAAAATTGTGATTAAAATATTTTCTTATAAAATTTATTAAACATAGAAAATATATTTATACCATAAAATCGTTAATATAGTTAGAAAGATAATTTTTGAAAATTAAAACGATGCAAAATTATTTTTGCTACAATATTTTTGGTAGCTACTGCGAAAAACTCTAAATTTAATTAATTTTTTTAAAACAAAACCAGGGTAGGTCTCCTCGAAACTTTCACGCATAGTCTGTAATAAAAATGCTACCTCTGAAAATGATTTGCGTGACATTTGCGTACTATAGTTAGAAAATACCAACCTTTAACTTGGATTTAGCATTTCTACAGAATTTATTGTCTCCTTGGTCAGTTATTTGGAAATCAATCCTTGGTAAATAAATGCGGTTGAAATTCAATTTTTTTTTGAATTAATTATTTTACTATTTTTATAACCACCCCGTGGGTGTAAACAATAAGCTGACCAAGTTTCATCGCAATCGGATGAACGGCTTAGGAAAGAATAAGAGACATACAGACAAACATTTAATTTTATTTATATAGATACAAATGTCAAAAATTATGCAAAGAAAACATACAAGCATTCAACCAAGAGATCATTTTTTCAAAAAATGTTTCATTTGTCGACAAAAGAATTTTCTAAAATCAATTGCATAGTTATAAGTTAATTATGTATTATTTTTATATTCCAATCACATTGTAACCTTTGTGACGGCTTTTGCGCTGATGTATATCGGAAACTCTATCAATATTCCCATGGGACTCGCGTTTGAATTAATAATGTGCTGACGGCAGTGTAATGGAAAGGGAATTCTGAGAATTCATTTCTCCATTCTTTGTTTATTTAAGTGGAGTTGTAGTTTTGCTTTTAAAAAACGGGACTTTAATATATTTAAACTAGACTTGAATTGAGTTAAAAATTAATATTGTATCTGTAACTTTTTTATCCCCATCTGAATCGATAAAGTGCGACATAATTTTTTTTTAATTTCACGTCTTATTGCATTAACGAAACAATTTTTTGTACTTTTTACAATGAATAAAAATCCATTTTCGAAAGAAAAAAATAATGCTTATTTTCCAAGAATATTGTTTAAGATCTTTATTTTTTCAAAATATATGAGTAAAATATGATGAAATTATTGATAAGATTAAACAAAACATATAACATTACGAAAACCGAATATAATTGAAAGACAATATGTATCAAGTGAAAATGGAAAGATATATTATTTATTTTTATAGGTTCTATTGCTAATTTTTTTTAAAAATGTAAAGCAATTTATAAGATAATCTAATTTTTACTTAATAATATTATATTCAGAATATGCTGCTTTCGATAGAATAATAATTTTTTCTCTGCTAATCAAGGACATCCTTTTGCCTGTAAAATAAAATGTTACTGTACATGTAAAAAAATATATCAATTTGAAATATCATAGAAAAAATAAATAAACGTTATATTCACAACCATTAGATTAGAAATGTGATTACAATATTTTTAGAAACTATATTTGAAAATTATTGTTATACTTTAACATAAATCAGCTAAATAAATTTAAGAGTAAGATAGTTAAAAATATAAACCGTATTTCAAATTTCTAAAGAAAATTCGCCGAGTATTGTACTTACTACAAGTGAATTTTGTATATCGTAACATCTTTTTGTAATAATTCGATTCAATAAATCTCTTCATTTGAAAAAAATCCATCTATATCGCGATATTCTAGAAGACGATAAGAAAATAGCTGGAATTCCTAAACTACACATATCGTAACATAAATTTCAAAAGCCCTTACATTAAATTTTAAGAACTATTGAGGATAAAAAGTCAAATCAAATTTGATATTTGAAATATACTGATTATAATAATTTGACAGGATGACGCACAAATAAATATGAAGATAAAGTACTTCAGAAATGCATATTATAAAACTTTTAACCCAAACATCTCAAAATGAAGTGCTGTACAGATCAAATAATTAAAATTAAAACTTTAATAGAAAAACTAGTAACTTCAATAGTACAATATAAAAAATAACAAAGGCAAAGGTCAATTTATTCTTTCTTTCTGACCCAGATGTTTCTTTACAATTTTTTCCTACTTCGGTTGATATCATATTTACAGTGATTTACATTCAAAATTGTCTTAAAAGTTAATGATTGCGGTTTTGATTGGAGTGTTATATTCGCAAAAGTACATTTAGGTTACGAACTTTATCTACTTCAAAAGCATTATTACTTACTTCATTTCATTCCACAGCACTAGTAGAATATTATTTGTATTATTAGTTAGTATTATTTATTCTGTGTTAAAATTTTTTATATTAAAGTTTTCGTCACTTATTAAATTCAAAAAAAAAAAAAATTGAGTCTTTAAATCCGAATCATATTTGGATTTTTCTATCCATATAAGAATCCATTTAATATATCTTAAATTGCTTAACTACCTTATCTCAGATATAATTGCAACAAATCCATCTTATATCTCAATCAGCAATAATAATTAGCATGAAAGTATTACTTTAAATCGACGCATTTTTTAACCATCATTTACATTTTAATGTATTTTTTCTTGAAAAATGTTTTTGCGAGTTGATTAAAAAGCAAATATAATATATGGTTTTTAAAAAGTTAAAAAAAAACATTTCAGAGGTAAAAAACAGTTTAAAAAGTAATTAATGAAATAGAATTATAATAAATAAACATATTCTTCCTTAATTTCACTCTATGTGTGAATAAAAAGTTATTATCATAATATCTTAAATCTGCAGCAAATTTTAAGACAAAAAGTCTGTATTTTCTTTGCATTCATGATTTATTCACAAATTTTTACAAATTTAGAAAAGGGGAAACAAAATTAATATGAAATATTGCATATTTGAAAGCAGTATTAATCGTAATTAGAATTTTAGTGTCACAAATGTTTTCCCATTTAGCTCACAATAACTTTCATTTATACTAAACATAATTAATATTCACATTTGTTATACTTTGCTTTCAATGAATATATATGTCCAAAATTAGAAAGAAATTATTTTCTTGTTTTCTTCAATCTTTATTTGTACTTTTAAATTTTATTTAACAAAATAAAATTCTTGAATAAAAACAAAAAATCAGATATTACAGACTTGCCACGACCATAGCCGTTACAGTTTTTAGAAAAGATTGAAATAAAACTTTATTCTTTGTTTTTTTGGTAATGCGAAGTATCTGTGCCATTTTAATTAAAATTTTAAAAACCTCGCCATTTTAAATGCCGGCAATTAATGTCAATACTACATCTTTTTTCACCTTTCTACAGAATATGTTAAAAATACTTTTTTCCGCTTGGATTTTTCTTCTATTCAGCTATTAATTCCATTCAGATTGAATACTGCTCATTACATTCAATCTAACTGGCATTCTTGTGATATCTTAATAGATATCCAATTCTAACATTCCTTCAACATTAAAAAGTTTCGAACAATGCAAAATACCATTCATTCAACACTTAATATTTCTGTGACTGAAAAAAGTACTGTTTAACAATTCTAAGAAAAGTTTTCCGAGCAAGTTTCAACCACTCAAAAGTTTTAGGTCTTCTACACAATTTCTTACTTTTTTTAAAAAATTTAGTACGTTACTTTCTGCCAGTGCTAATCCTTCTCCAAATAAAGCACGTCCCAACTTGTGCTTTTCTCTCGTAAAAAATATTTTATCTCTGCAAAACCCTTTTCAAAATGATTTGATGACAAGACCGAAAGTTGCCAAACAATGCCAAGCTGCTTCTTGGCAAACTACAGATTAAAAAAAAAAGAAGCTCAACGAAAAGAGTTCTACTTAAAAATAAACGATGCTGAGCGCGCCAGATTTTTTTCTTTATTTTTCTTTCAAGCTCGACTTGTTTTTGTTTTGGCCGTATGAGAGTTTTAAAACTGCAATCTAGGATGATAGTGAATTAGGAATTTCCTGTTTTATTACATTGACCTGACACGTTGGAAGTTGTCCTTTGTTCTCATCTTGTTTTAATTTTGAGGAGAAAATTCTCTTGTTTTAGGTAGGCGGACGATGTTGATTATAATCTAAACGAGATTGGATGATTTAAAAAACCCGAAATTCATTTTTGGTTCAAGAGAAAACCAAACAATATCCAATTTGGCAAATAAAAGTGCTTCTTTCATTTGTCAAACTTGTAATAAATTTCAAATTTTTATAATAAATATAACGCTGTTTCAATATTATGGAAATAATTAATAATTGCAGTATATTAATTTTTCAAATAATTAATAAATTTTTTGTTAGAAATTATCTGAAAAATAATACAATTTGTTAGAAATTATTAGAAAAGAATATTTATTTTTACAGCAATGTGCTGTATTATCGATATCGTTATCTCGGTACAAATAATTATTAAAATTTCTTATTGGAAATTATCGGAAAATAATTGCTGCCTATTTTTACTGAAAAATACTGTATTTTGACTCAATGTAAGTAATTATTAAAAAGTTTTACTAGAAATCATTAGAAAAAAGAATATTTATTGTTAGAAATTATCTAAAATGAACCCCTATTTTTACTGAAAAGTACTGTACAACTTTAACTAGATACAAATATGCAAATATTTGACGACATTAATTAGATACAATTTTGTGTTAGAAATTATCAGAAAAATAGTACTACATTTATTGTTATTCTACTGAGCAAGCTCGAAACTCAAAGTAAAATGTAAATTTTTAGAATTAATAATGAATAAATATGGCTAAAGCGTTGTAAAAAAACAAAATGCGTCGAGTGTTATATAGTTTCAGATATATAAGCGTTTGAAAAGCATCTTCCACCTTCATATTTATTACATTAAAATTTGCTTTTTTTCATACTGCTACTTTTTTATGACATTCATTTTCTGTTTCTATCTATGTATATATGTTTGTATAATTTGCTTTAAAATATATAATTACTAATTCAAAACAATATTCTATAAATTCTTCATGAAATGTTCTGAGTATTTCTTTTAAATTCAAGATCATAAGTAAAAATAAATTTTGAAATGCTCAAAATTGTTATCAATAATACAGAAGTAGAAAATTTTGTTTCGAAAATAATTCTTATTTATTAGAGATTTAAATGATATGGTTTAAAATCACATTTTCAGATTTTGATTTAAAAGTAATTTTACATTTGTATCAATGAAATTCAGAATTCTCAGATTCCCATTGATTTTGTAAATAGAAAGAATTTACGAATTTCACTTAAGAATGAAATGGCTTTTACCTCATCATACCTGATTGCAAATGACATTTAAGATATCAATATATCACACAATTTAACGTGGAAAGAGAAATGATAAAATAAGTTTTAATGTTTTTCCAAAAAAATCACGAAGCTTATATCAATATTTATTTCTATAAGAAATAATATAAATGATGGCAAGGGATTAATGATACTATAAATCCTATAATAATTTTACAAAGAACATTAAAAATCTTATGCTATATTGAAACATATTAAAGTATTTGTGCGTCTGTGTTCATCGTACATTTAATTGAAAAGAATTAAGGTATTGAGTAGTAATTTTACAAGTGTGTTTATGAAAATATATGTGTTTTCTAGACGTTATATAATTTTCCTTATCAATTTTTTTTCAGATACTATACTGCCGGGAAATGGTATAAATTTCTGTATAATTTCTTTGAAAAACAATTATTCAAAATTTTTACTATAATTTTATTCCGAAAGCGAAACGAAATATTTCCGATTTCAGATAAAACAAAGTAACTGAAGTTCAGAAAGATTTTCAGTTTTTTATATATCTAATCGAGCAACAATTCAATTAAAAATAACTCTTTTAAAATTTTCTGCTTCTGTAATTGCTTGTTTATTTTCAACTAAATAATAATGTTAACATTCGTAACAATTATAGGCGGAGAACAGCAAATATTCCAACACTTTGGACACGTGCCAAAAGGGATTGAGCAGTTTTGAATGAGAATTGATTCGTCAGTTTTTCTTCATGCTGCCAAGCTATAATAAAATTAAAATATTTTATTTTTCTGCCAGTATGTTTCTTGGAGAATGATACAAAATATTTTCAAAATCGTTTTTCGAAGCTCTATGGTGGAGGGGAGGCAAATAATCGTCTGTTAATCTTAATTAGATGTGCCAAGCGCTTTCGAATTTGTCATTAAACAAGACTCTTTTTTTTCAAATCAGTGCTTTATCTTTTGAAACAACGAATAATCCACCAAAAATTATTCTCTTTAAATTTTAATTATGAGATATTAAAACTTTTAAATCAAGACTGCTGGTGGTGAAAAAAAGTTCTTTTTTTCTGGTAAAGAAATATGCAATAAGTTCTTAAAATGTTTTCTTTATTTCTTTCATGATAATTTAGAAAATTTCAGTTTTTTTTATTCTTTTTAAAATTATTCTATTAAGTCCATGAGAAATCACTCAACTGTCTGAATAGAACAACAAAAAACAGAAAATAATTACAAAAATGCATTGTGTGCTTATATAACTTCATAAGGAAATTTTCAATACAGGCCATTTATTTTATGTGCTTGAAGATGGTAAAATGTGAAACAGGATATTAAGATCAACTCAAAAATTTAAATGAAGTTTGAGTTTTTTTGATTTTTAAAAATATTAATAGAACGAGGAAAGTTAAAATATTATAATATAAATGTAAAAATTTTGATTTACTCACTTTCTAAAAATAATGATTTTTCTAATCACTAGGATTCAGTCTCCACTTTAACTTCTCAATTATTTGGGCTCTTTTTTTCCACTTGCTGAAAATGAAAATACTTTTCCATGCAAAATTACATCCTAAAACCATATAAGCTTAAAATTCTTTCTTACGGTCTCTTCTCACTTCTCTATTTTCCTTCCATTTTATTACGTAGTTTAATCTCGCCTTTTACAAAGAAATCTTGATAATGGATATAAATTGAAATTCCTTTGGTAACATCATTAAAAATAAAAACTGTTGTTAAAAAAACTCCTCTTTACCTCGCCTTAATTGTACAGATTGTTTATAATATGTAATAAAATTTGAAACTATTTAACGATAGATTTCATTTCTAGAATAGTTTTCTATTCAGCTTAAACCCTTAACTGGAGACATGTGGTATGTAAGACCACTAGAGATGGACTTTTGGTCACCCCTATTCTGCTTTAAGCTCCACTGAAAGGGATTGACCATGCATCTTCCTATTTTGTGATCTTAAATGCATGAGCACTTTTTTTACCGTTTTTAGCTGATGCTTTTAAAAATAATTTTGTTCTTTTAGCACGGTTTCTAAGACTCCCTGTTAGTGAGCCAGTGATAAACAAGGCTTAGCAGATGGTGCTAAAACTTTGGTCATGAAATATCATTGTCATATCAATTTACTGATTCTATTATGAAGCAATGTTCCAGAGACTTTTAAGGTATTCGACTACGTTTGAAAGTCAATTTTTAAAAAATTGTATTTTTTAGAACCTATTTATAATTTTTAATTGTATTGGCAATTATAAGCACTATAAATACAAAAAAAATATTGGAAAATATAACATATTTTGAGA
>JAPMOQ010066593.1:904208-943528 GCA_026543055.1 Argiope trifasciata | reverse complement strand
AACATGTCGACACTCTGTAGAGCATGTTGGGTTACAACAGCGGTATGAGGGCGAGCGTTATCCTGTTGGAAAACACCCCCTTGAATGCTGTTCATGAATGGCAGCACAACAGGTTGTATCACTAAACTGACGTACAAATTTGCAGTCAGGGTGCGTGGGGTAACCACGAGAGTGCTCCTGCTGTCATACGAAATTGGTCCCCAAACCATAACTCCAGGAGTAGGCCCTGTGTGTCTAGGCCGCAGACAGGTCACTAGCAGGCGTTCACCTGGCCTCCTTCTAACCAACAAACGGCTATCACTGCGGCCAAGGCAGAACCGGCTTTCATCAGAAAACACAATAGATCTCCACTCCGTCCTCCCATGAGCTCTAGCTTGACGACACTCACGTTGCAAACGGCAGTGGTTTGGAGTCAGTGGAATGCACTGTACAGGGCGTCTGGCTCGGAGCTGTCCTTGAAGTAACCGATTTGTAACAGTCCGTTGTGTCACTGTGGTGCCAACTGCAGCGCGAATTTCAGCTGCAGACGCAGTACGATTAACCACAGCCATACGCCGAATACGACGGTCTTCCCTCTCAGTAGTACCTGAGTAGTACCTCAGTAGTACCGCCCGGAACCTGGTCTTCTTGAGGCAGTACCTTCCCTTGACCACTGCCGCCAATACTCATGCACAATGGTTACATTCCTGCCAAGTCTTTCAGCAATATCGAAGAAAGAAAACCCACCTTCTCGTAACCCAACAACACGACCTCGTTCAAACTCAGTGAGCTGTTGATAATGACTTCTTCGTCTTCTCAGAGGCATCCTTGACTAACATTAACCCACTACGTCAAATCTCAACTGTAAATAACGATCACGAACCTTACAGCGTTTATTTAAAGCAAACCTCATTTGCATGTTCATAGTGTCGCTACGTAGCTCGAAATTTGAATCGACGTCATCTTTCAGATGTATAAACACGCCTACCGAATTTCTTTTATCTAGCACAGCTCCTTCCTAGTGTTGGGATTTTTTTCCATCAGTGTAGATTGGAAAAATAAATATGATATAAAAAGTATGATATGTTTTTTCAAGAATATTATTCAATGGAACGCGTATTTTGAGATGATAATGTATATTGCAATATATGTTCAATACTAATATATTATGAAAAATTCCTAAGGCATACCTGTATATCAAGAAAAATATATTGGCCGAGTTTTATCCTAATACTTTCATTAGAAAATTTAATTTGAGTGTAAATGAAATGCTGTCTTCTAGACCACGCTTTCCCAGTCAAGTCCTAAAATTTTTACCTTCACAGTCAAATATAATGGTTGGAACCAGAGGATTTCAGGTTCGATACCCGATTCCTCCGAAGACTTGTCGTGAAAGTGGTTCTGGTGCATGTCAAGTCCGTAATGGTGAAGAGCCCTCCGGCTAGTGTGATGAGGAAGCTTGGAGATGTTGGTGTAAACTCTGATGTCATCTGGTAAAAGTTCAAAATTACGCTGTCCATTCCAGAATAGCCTTGGCGTTGCTCTAAAATGGAATGTTAATATAACTAAACTAAATTAACTTTCATCTTCTAATTTCTGGTATTGTAGAAATCACTCACAGTTATTTTACTCAGTTTTGTAAGCGAAATCCTATTTCGGTTGAAAATAAAAAGCAAATTTTTGCTAAGATAGAAAATTTTTAGAGTTATTCTCGAATGAGATTATTATACGATTCTGCCTTTATTTTAAATTAGATCATCAGATGTATAATAAAATATGTTGCACTTTTAGTATACTATTAAAAGTCATTCTTTAGTAAGATATATTTAGCTTTATTTTTACTTTTTATTCATTAAGAAATAATTATAATTATTTTGGAATTTTATGCATTTTTCCACATATTTTATTAAGCTCTAAAAGAACTAAAGTATATAATTGTTACTGCTAGCATTTGTTTATTCAAAACTTCAGATATCGTATGCATTAATTAAGATCTAGAAAACTTATTAAAAAAAATTTTTTTAATTGGATCTATAAAACTTGAAAATTATTTTTTAGTAAAAATATTAAATATATTCAATTTTCGATTTTTAAAAATATATAATATTGTTTTAATAAAAGTTAATACTAATATAATAACAGTTAATATAATTTTAAAGAATAACAGTTAGTATAATTTTAGATATCGTATACAATAATTAAGATCTAGAAAACTTAGTGAAAAATCAGTTTAAAAATTGGATCTTTAAAACATAATAGTTATTTTTTAGTAAAAATATCAAAAATATTATATTTTCGATTTAAAAAAATATATAATTTTGTTTTGGTAAAACAGTTAGTACCCATTTAATTAGACCCGTTATTGATTTTCTGCAGCGGAATTGTAAGGAATTCCGTGTAATATTCCTTAAAGTAAAAATCATGTACACTTTTTTTTAATCTCTATCTGTCACAACAATGAAATTTGGAAAAGATGTTTTCCAATTCTCCAGAAGTTTTTCTGGAAAAATCTAGAATTTCACCCATCTGTGCTGGAGAATTAAAAATATATATAATACTTCTCCATTTTCTACTCCCGGATTAGAAAACAGTATTAAAAAAATTCCGTTCTTAAAAAAACCATTTCTGCCTGCAACGAGTCTGCCCTAAAAATTCCATTTATTTAACCTTAAGGCCTAAGCGTAAAAAAAATATAAAAACATGTTTTTTTCCCAGCCAGCTCACTCTCTAATTCCTTTTATTTATATTTTTTATGACTCGCCACTTTTTATATTTTGGTTAGATGTTTTCTGTCTTTGCTTCAAGCTTTTAGCTTTTTATATATTTTTTGCAGTGTTATTACAACTGACGAACATTTTTCTTTCCACATAGCTGGCATTCCAATCTCTCTCCTATTTTAAGGATTTTTTTTTTTGTTAGAATTCACTTTCATTTATTCGCATGGATTTTGCGAAGTTGACTTGATAATAGAACAGCTTTATGTTTGGAAAATCAGCTATGTGTTGTATGTTACTACGTTTGTAAAATGTAAGTTTCGGTTCATGACTTATTATTTAAAGCTTAAACGTTTCAACTGCTCAGTTTCTTATTTAAAACTGAAAAAGTCCTAAAAAAGAATAGTTTTCAACACCTTAATTTTATTTTTAATTAAACATTAACCATTTTAACTTCCTCCTTTAATAAAATTACAAAATATTATAGCATAAGCAATATTCTGACATTAATATAAAATTTTATAAAATAAATAATTTATTTCTAAAAAGTTTATTCATATTGTCTTCTCTTTTACCTAAATTTTAAATTTATTTTGCATAAATAATTTGCATTATTTTTGTTCCAGTTTATATATTTTAGGCTGTTTGTAATGATATTAAAAACAGGTTTTGTATGCACATTATTGCACCTGTATAATTAAAAGAAAATTAGGAAAGTAAAGTAAGGACCTACAGAGGAATTCCTAAAGTATGGTTTATCACAATCTTTTATGCTAGAGATTATAATATTTTTTTTGATGAATAATGAAAAATAAAAATAATTCACTCATACTCACTATCGGAAAGTTATCTCAAAATAAATAAATAAAGACAGAATGAATGAGAAATATAAACGGAAATTAGTAAATAATTAAAAATAGTAATAAATAAGCTTATTTTTATATAATAGTCTCAAATGTATAAATTTTAATTCGTATTGTCATTTCGTTTTAAGCTATTTTTTATGCATATCATTCTTGAAAATTTTAATCATTAAAATTTTAATTAATAACCTGTAATACTAACCTATCGTTTTTATATAGAAATGATATAATTTGCACTGATAGACACAATATATACTGTGATAAATTATCGAAATAATTTTTTTTTAATTTATGAAATTTATTACAAAAATAGCATTATAAATTCACGTAATCGTTATTATTTCGAATACAGGGCGCGCTAGAGAAATTTACTTACTTGAAAGGTCAATAAAAAGAAAAGAACTTCAGTTATTGTTTTAATTCTTTTTATTTTATTTGAGAATACAATGTCTTAATTTTTATTCATACAGTTTTGAAAATGTCATCGGTTGAATGGCGACCCCGCAATGCGCATACACTGATTAAGTCAAATTTTGAAGTTCGTGTCCACTCTTAGCAGCATATCAGTCGGTATGTTGGCAATGGCGTCACGAATGTTATTCTTGAGGTGAGCTATTATCCGGGGTTGATCGACAGGAATTTCAAAGTGAACTTCGTCACTGAAAAAAACAATCGCGTCTTCAGGCAGGCTGTCAAACAGCATTTCACATACATTTTGATGTGCAACAAAATCGCATTCAGTAAATTCTTGAAAAACAGCCAATTTATAGGGGTGAAATGGAAGGTCTTGATGGAAAATTCGTCGAACAGTGGTGTCCGAAACTCTCAGAGCAGCTGCGTGTTTGCGAGCCGAACTCAGATTGAATCACACTTTCGACATTTTCCGGAGTTTTGGTGGTCCGTTGATGTCCATTTCTGAGTTTAGCGACACTTCCGAAATGAGTTAACCCACGACAGTATCGAATTACGGCCAGAAACGGGTCTGTGAGGAGGAATTTCAAAACGAGCGCGGAATGCACTTAGCATAGCAGCAAGTGAACGACCGTTCGAAAAGAAGCTCTCGATGGCGAAGGCTCTCTATTCTCTAGATTAGATTATGATGGCAACTGACTAGAGAGAGAAAAACAGATGGGGACTTCCGCCTTTAGTAGCACTACATATCTCCCCTCTACCCACCCTACTCACCCCACCCTGCTCGAGAGTTTTTCCAAATAAGTGAGTTTTTCTGAAGCACCCTGTACATGTTGAATATGTTTAAATGTTCTTTATGCGTATATCATTATTATTACGTTGTAACTTTTTTTTCTGCCAAAAGAATAGCCTTGCAAGGAAGAACGCTTTAACAACCAAATTCACGATATTTTTAGGACCTTTACTTCATGAATATAATTCGTTCAAGAATTTTTTCTTTCAGATTGTATTTATATTTATGAACAAAGCAAAAATTTCGTTAATAGATTATTCATTTTATTGATCAATTAAGTAAATTTAATATAGCATCAATCATTTTTTTTCTTTTTTAAAAAAAAGGGTTGCATGTACATACGTGTGGCATTTTCTTTTGTATTTGCATGGTTGATTTTCCCCATGTATGGAATTCTGTAACTCTTAATATCACTTGAAGACAATACTATTATAAAAATTATTGGCCCCGAGCAATATTAAGTGCTATCGAATTTCGAATTTTAGTTAGTGTCACAAAAGTAAGCAGCGCATGCATTTAATTTCCACTTTTCAAACTTCGAAGGTCATTACAATATTTTCAGAACTTTTGACGTCACCTTGACAGTTATAAACTTCTCAGAACAACGAAATGTACTTACTCTCATGTAATAAAGATGCACACTTACTACGGTTTTAACATAGATAATGCTGTTGCTTGTTAAAAAATTATTTTTCTATAATGATAAAACAGATAATTTTTTCTAAAATGAAAATAAGAAGCAGAACAATATTTCCTCAACTCTTTTAAATTAAATATCTAGATTTTTTTTAGATATAAGACATATTTTGTTATGAAAATATGTACCATGGAAATTGCATGCAAAGAATCAAAAATTAAATAATTGTTTATTTTTGTCTAATTCAAAGATGTTAAAGAATTAATCTAGAAATTTATGTGTCCTGCTTGTTTTATAAACATTTCATAAGCGTGTCATTGTTTTATTGTTTGATGTTTTAAGTAAATGAATAAAACCATTACTTTCCGAATTCATTTGTTTAGTACTTGAATTCCTCACAGTAAGTTTTATAGTATTTTCCCCTTTTGCCTGGTATGTTTATGAATAATTTTCCCAGAAGTTTAAATACGATAATGGATGAATTGCAATTTAATAAAAGAAGCTTCCAGTATCAAAACATTCGGCTTTGAAATATAAATAGTTTAATAATTCTAAATAGAAATCAAAATGAAATGTGCCTGAATGGACTACTTTCTACTGCTTAGTAACTACTTTTAACTTCCATTAACTAGTATCTTGTTGGCGTAAGAAAGTGCTTAAAAAATGTTTGTGTTTTTGCATCAGATTGATTACTTTATTCTAATTCTAAATAGAGATACATTCAAATACAAACCAAAAATACTTCAGTAAAATGTGTTACTTTTGTTTGCGTGAAGCACGTATTGTAAATTTTAAATAGTTTATCCAATCGATGATAGTAAATTAAATTAGCAATCTACTAGAAGATAAAATTCAATTAATTATCTGAAATAATCAATAAACAAAGGGAAACTTTAAATAGGCTGAAAACTATATTGCCAGTGAAAACTTATAAATAAATGAGAAAAAAAATAACTTTTTAAAAAATGACTTTTTAATTCTTTGAAAATAAATGCTTAAGAAAGGGAAAATGTATTCTAATTTGAAGAAGTTCTTAATTATAAAAAAAGTTACTGAATCTTTGCTTCTTTAATAATTACAAAATATAGATTCTTTAGAAAAGTAAAGTATAGAATCAAAAAATCAATGTAATGTAAAGAAAAATATCGAAGGGTATTCTTTCGCAGCTTCAAAAAGCATCTCAATAACTCATTTCACTCAATGTTTTTGACCTTCGATCGGTAATGGAATCAATTCCCTTTTGTCGAACAATCCGAATCGCTATTACTTCGAGTCCAAACATCTCTCACTGACCCTCTCCTCTCCCACCCTCAATCCCAACAACAAGCGATAGATAGATAGATCAGCCACCAAAAATAACCGCTGGTCGTGAGAAACACAAGCACAAAAATGAAAATAAATTACCGAAAGAGACGGCCAACAACAAACAGAAGAAATCTGAGGCGCCAAACAAAACGAGAGAAAAATAAATAAATATATAAAGGTGGTATATTCACTTCGGGAAAAATATCTAAACAAAGAAAGCAAACGAAAAAAGAATCGGATAGACAGAAAGAAAGAGCTCATGTGTCTACACGAGCACAAAGGTAAGGGACCTCCGAGCTTAAAAGACAGATGCGGCGAGATTGTCAGCTCCAGTGAAAAGCTTTTGGTAACCAGCTTTGTTCCCAGCCTGCGAATCAATTTACTCAGATATCGATCTGGCCTGCCCAAGTGCACCGCGAACCCTTTCGAGAAAAAGTGGTATTGGGCAGCCCCGGCGAGGGCACGCGCGATCTGTCTTCAAAGACAAACAACCCCCGGTGAGGTTATTAGAAGCGAGATTAAAGCCTCTTAAAAATGGAGCTCTCGAGAGAGAGGTCGGCTTCATAATTGTCATTTCTCCTGTTATTGTTAACAGTTGATCCCGGAGGTGGAGTAATTAGTTCATTGTCAGAGGATTAAATATTGATAATTATCTAGAATTCGGTTATCATCGAGAATAGAGAAAATCAGAAAATTCCTGTCATCTGAAGGGCCTACATATTAATGAATTCTTTTTGAATAAAGCTTCTATACACATGCTTCAAATAAATCTTGAGGAATTAATTATCAACGAATTTAATGCAGGATAAATATTTCAGACGGGTAATTGGTCAAATGATATTAAGTTTTCATCGAGAACAGATAAAATCAGAAGATTCTTGTCATTTGAAAGACTTACATGTTAATGAATTCTTTTCAATGATGCTTCTGTGCGCACACTTAAAATAATCTTGATTTAATTGTAATAGAATTTAATGTAGAATAAACCTTGCAGATTATTTGATTATCCAAATGATGCAGGGAAAAAGCTTTTTAACTTTTATTAATTTTACAACAAGGTTCTTTAATGCTATTTGGAAAACATGCAATAATTCGTATCATTTGTAGGGAGTACATACTTATGAATTCTTTTTGAATAAAACTTCTATGAACATACTTCAAGTAAATGCTGATAATTTAATAATCGTCTAAATTATTGTAGAATAAATATTGCAGACTGATTAATTAGTTAGTATGACGCATAAAAAGGCAATTCCTGACTTTTAGTAATTTTTCAGTGTCACTATTTTGTGTTAGCTCTTTAACTGAACAAAAAAAAATGCCTAAAAATTATGAATGAATAATAATAATAAATGTTCATGCCTTTATTTCATGGTGCCAACCTATCTAGTTGAGTCCATGAGCTTTTCGACAAAGACACATCTGTACAAATACCTAAATAACATCTGAAGTGACTTAACTTCGATGTATATGACATTTCCTGGATTACTTTAAATGGAAAGGGGTCCTTATTTTTTTTGTTTGGAGATTAAACTATATGTCCCTCCAGTAACTAGTCTTACTAATCGATCATTGACACAAAAGCCAGATTTTGATAATGCTAATTTGGACGCTAATTAACATTAAACTATTTTCCTCTGATTCCTATTCAAAGAGAAATGTCAAATGTTTTAGAAGAACAATGCTGTTGATGGCTAAATAAACCCTCTTATCAAATAGAAAAACAAACAAAATATCTATATGATAATAAATTTTCAACAAATATCTCTACCACTTAATTTCATTACCAAATTCTAAATATAAATTTTTAATCACTGGTCACTCTGCAAAATCCTCTATGAATGCCGTGTTCGATAAAGGTTCTTTTCATATCCTTGTTAAAAGAACCACGAGAGTTATTTTGAGACTGAACTTATAATTTTGAGTCAAGGTCAAATGACTTGAAGGTAATTGAATTGGCATCCCCAGACTGCCATGCCTCACCAACGGGACTATTTTCATAAAATCCAATACGGATAACTGTCAATTCTCACGATAGTTCTTTTTTTCATATTATCGATACTGTTTTACAATGTGTTAAGAGAAATTATATAATATTTCATTAATCACTTATTTGAAAGGGAAATTCGGGGCCTATTTATTGAGCTAAAATATTTCTAATCAACAATTTTTAACAATATTTATTATAATACACCAGATAATTTTTTTATTATTATTTTTGCTTGGTATGCAAAATATAAGTAGTGTTGTTTCTTATAGCACTTGCTATCGAACAGGCTCACTGTTAATAGGACAGCGATTTAAGCCGATAATGTGCGCCTCTTGATTTTTTCATTAGCACCACCTAGGGGCAAGAGTACGATTTTGTCACTCAAGCGTCTCATCCTTTTTTACGGGGTGGATTTCATTCATACATTTTCATACACCCATCCACAGATCACAATTTAGACCTGAATCAGAGAACGATCACCTCTGAGCCAGTACCTCCAGGGGTATTGCTTTCGACATTGAGGACTTTGTGACCACGCAGATTTTTACGTGTATCAGTCACAACCCACACGAGAAATTTTCAGCTGGCGGGTTCGAACTCGCAACTTAACGGATACCAGTTCAACGCCCTACAAATCAGGCCATCCCGGTCTATGTTAGTAGAAATCGTTGTAAAAATTCAATTTCAAAAATTTGTCGAATTTCAAATTTTACCGCTCTTAGAGTACATTTTTTCTCAGTCCTCCCTATTAAATAATTTTTCAAATTTTATGTTTGTCCTTGACAAAGTTTTACAAAGCAACGAAACGGCTGTATAAAATTGACATTGAAAAATGTCTTAAGAAAAACTTTGACTGACAGAAAAACCTCATATTTATGCAGATTACTTGAGCGCGCATTTTTCCACTTCATCTTCGAAGAAATTGTGATAATAAAATGATTATAGGTAATGATTAAAATTTTTGAATTGCAATTGCTGTTTTATTTATTTATTTTGAAAAATAATGTTTATTTACGTATTGGTTGAGAAACATCAGATTGTCAGTAGCGCAACTCATACATGTACTTAAAAAGTAACTAAGGCCATACTTTTTTTTAAGTAAAGTATTACACCAGTTATTCATACCCTATAATATCCGAAATTCGATTGGCTGATTCCCAGGCTGTTTCTAGATAATTAACTGGTGTTAATAAATATCGATCTTTTATGCAATTAGTTCATTTTAGAATTTTTTTACAGCTTTCTATGATTTTGATATCAAAACTCAGTCGTTGTCTATGTATATTTTGTCAATAAAATTGGAATAAGAATGAATCTATGTTATAATATTTTTTTTTAAACTAATGTTAAATTTACCTTCAATAAATTGCAAAGCAAATTAATCATCGATTTTAACCTTTGAATGCCTGAAGCTTCTTTAAGAAATATATAGTAATATCTACTTTTATCCTCTTACTTATTACAAGGTGCTTTACGCTTATTGTCGATAATATGCTGCGTAGAAAAATGTTATTAAATTAATTTAAATCTTACACATGAAAATACAAGTGCTAATGAAAAACAGCAAAATGAATCGTTTGAGATCGCATATTGCTTTTGGTTTGACTGTATTATTCAGAATATCATATTTTATTCTTCAAGCTTGAGCTAAAGACTTTTCTGTTATTCACAAAATGCTTAACAACATCGTTACGATATATTCGTGATATTGTCTAACATTCAGATTATCAAACAACATTGTATAAATATCGTATAATATGTTTTGCAAATAGAATTAAAATGTAAAAAAATAAAATCTATCTATCTGAATGTTCTCAATCTTTTTTAAAAATCTATGTTGCTGATTCTTAACAAACTATTTCCTTAGTCATAAATGGCTTTCAAGTATAAAAGTGCTTTCGAAATTGAAAATATCGTTTATTAAAAGAATTTTCTTATAATTCATTTAAGAAAAAAAGCTTAAAAACAATTAATGATTTGTTTGAGATTGCATAGCTTTTGATTTGAGTGTATTATTTGTGATATTTTATTTTCCAAAGATGAACTAAAAACTTTGCTACTATTACAAAAAGCTGTGCCATTGTTACTCTATATTCACAATATTGCTCAACATTCAGAATATCACACAAAGTTGTAGATATATCGTATAACATCGCTTTTCTTAACCCTAAATCATTCTTAAATATAAAAATTCTTTAAAAATACAGAACAGACTTTTACAAATGTCTTCCTAGAATTCGTTTAAAGAAAAAAAGTTGAAAAAAAAATTGAAATCATTTTAAAGCAATCGGACATTTAAAGATCAAAATAATCAATTGTTGACTTGATGTCCGCGAACAAAAAGATCTTATTGTTGCGAATCGCAAGTTTGCTTTAGCTATTAAAGCATCAAAAGAAGATTGAGCGGGGAGGAAAAAAATAAAATAAAAATAAGCAGAACAAGAAACAAATGTGTACAGTTTGATCACATCCAAATACCAATGTAAACAACATTCTTCCTTCAACCTACAATCGTAAAACCTCCGAAAGCATTTACATTTCATCCCACAAGCAGACGCGAAAAAATTCTATTTGGGCTGTCGTTCTTCAAAAGTTTGCATTCCAAAAGAACGAAAAAATAAAATAAAAAGAATCCCTTGATCCAATCCCAAATTTAATCCTGAATAAGATACTGAGATCGACGGCAATGCTTTGCAGAATAAAATCAAAATAAAACGGCTCGCGTCGGGGGAAAAATCCTACCCGTAACGGTATGTAGGTTTGGACTTTGGTATTACGTCAACATCGTGCAAACAATGACGTACCATTTTGCGTTCCTCTTTCGTTCAGTGTTGTTGCCCGTGGGCTCCGCCATTTGCAATACTCTCGTAGTAGCGATATTTACGAGGTTATTTCAGTCCTAGTGTTCGGAAAAGAATTGGAATCCCCCAGAGAAAATGCCGCTGAGGACTTAGCTTTGGGCCGTTTCGACTTGAATTTATGTGGTCAAAGAATCTAGACGGAATTTGTTTTTCGGTGGGAAGGAATTTTTAAGTCAGTTGTGATCTGCAGACGAGCTTGCTTGACCAAAAGAAAAATTGTGCCCTTTCATTGGTGAAATTCAATATTTATTAAATTTGTCCCATACTCGAAAATTCTAGTTTTATTTCAAGTCAATGTTCGAAATATAAATTTATATAGTTAAAAAAAAAACACAGTGGCAATGTAATTCTAAAAAGCATTTTTTAACAGAACGGTATTTCTATTTTAAATGCAATTTTTTTTTTTTGCATCATTGTACTTAATGCAATAAAATCGAATATCAATCATCCCAAAAATCTTCTCCCAACTTTGCAAGTTGATACTGATACTCGATTTACCTTATAATTTATAATTATATTCCCCATGTAGCTTATATTTTTCCATCAAAACAAATCCGGTCATTCACTGAGTACGGATTTTTGCATTCGTACTGTGACAAACAGCCAGTATTCATACCAATGTAATAAATACCCAATAAAGATATTGTAGTTTCGGAAGAAGTATTAAGCCGGTGGTTTTCATTTTAATAATGATAGACAGTTGGATGAAAAGTGGAAAGGAAATGTTTTGTTTAGTGGAAATGTTGGAGAGGTTTTGTTATTCAGTGAAATCGGAAATGCTTCATTGATATAGATGTTTATATTGTTGTGTATGTGTATTTTTCATTGTTGTTGACCCTTAATCATATAGGTTAAAAAGCAACAGTGATTGGGAATGAAATGCATAAAAACTAAAAGGCATCACGAATACTGTTGTTGTTTCTAATGGAATTTGTCATTGAGAAGCCCGCTGACTAACGAGCCACTGCACTTTAATCCAAATTTTGCGTCTTTTATTTTTTCAGTAGCTCCATTAGACAAAGAGTACAATTTAGCTACTCACGCGTCACAACCTTTGTTACAGGGCAAACTACATTCATATATGGACTACGATTCATACATTTCCTTCACTCTTCCACAGATCGTAATTTAAACCTGGATCTGAGAACGATCACCTCTGAACCTGTACCCCAGGGGTATTACACCCGATATGTCTGTTTTTTGTGACCATGACATATTTATATACCCTCAGTCCTCATACATGCGAAGATTCTTCCACAGGCGGGGTTCGAACTCAGGGATGCGTGTCCAACGCCTTCCAACCCGATTGAGCTAATACTAATAGCATCAATGAGGCTGAACTAAGTCCAGAATATACCAAATTAACATTTTATATCAAAATGATATAGCATCACCAGATCGAAAATGAATGCGGTCGAAAAGGTTATCAATGGATTCTGAGACATTATACTGAATGTCTATATCAGTTTTGTATATCTGATACTTTTGCATACGTGATATAATGTTTCATGTAGCACCTACGTATAATAATACATAGTACGTATTCAGCCAAATTAATTTTGGCTTGTAATAACCTCAAATATGCTAAAATCATTTCGTTTCATTATTATTACAAAATATCTTTGGCAACGATTTGTTTCACCAGACATATGGGATGCGATTAATTCCAATTAAATCTTATAATTTTCTGATAATGATTCCTTCAATAAAGTAATTTAAATTGTCTTAGATATGAAAATCGTGTTATCTTAGTAGCCTTACACTAGTTCGGTTTATTGTGTTTAAAAATAAGAGCAAAAAAGTGTCAAATTCCGTGATATCATAATATTACTAATTTCATAACTTTAAAAAAAAATTCCATCTTTTAATTAAATACCATTCTTGTTATTACCAGAATTTCTCTTTCTGATTCATAAATTGACATTATAAAAATATTTACTTTAGGTTTACAACAATGGCAGAAATTATCGCGATCAATCTTTTAAATTACAACTGCACTTTAATAAAATTTGCATTTTATCTCAAAAATTAAAAGTATTTTTTTGAAAATTATGCTGAAATATTACAGAAAAAAGGGTAAAAATTCATGGATTCCACTACAATTTAAACAATATCATTAAAAGGAATATTTTTAGAATTTTAAAATGATATAAAAACTATTTTTACGCTATAACATTTTTTGAAGTTGCAACGAAAAAAAAAACACAAACTAAAGAATAGCTTAATTTTAAATTCTAATTAAAATTGTTTACAGAATGCTTCCAATTTCTCTTTTTTCTCTTTCAAAGTTTGTGACAAATTTGATAGCTCCGGTATCAAATGGTTTATAGAGCGCTAACAGGGAGAAAATATCCAAACACTTTCATTTCTCCTTTATTATTAATAGTTTTTACTTTGCTAAGGAAATTTAATAAAATGACAAAAGGCACGGTTAGAAGCAAAAAAGAAATATCTCTATTCTGAAAGCTCTGTTTGTTTAGTTTAGTTTTATTATATTAACGCCCCGTTGTAAAGCAACACTAGGGCTAATTTGGGGTGGACCTCGTAATTTTGAACCACGGTCAGATGACGAGGACGACGCTTGAACAGGCACCCTCTCTCCACATCACACCAGCGGGAGGGCGTTTGGCCTGACAGATTTAGAGTGCAAGAAATCCCCTCACACGACGGTTCTTTGGTGGAATAGAGTCTCGAACCTGAAACCATCCGGTTCCGAAGCCAAAACCTTACCACGAGACCACCACGGCCCCGGAAATACCTCAATAAAAAAAGGTGCGAAACCTTAATTTATATTTTTGTTTGGAAGGAGCGTGTTATATAATCTTGATTGCAATTTTATATAATTATAATCTTGCAATATCTGCATGACTCCATAAGCATATGCTAGATATTTATAATGGCACTATTTTTAAAGGTCATATTTACAAAATAGATATTTTCATATAAAACGCAATCATGCTCGAAATGATTGATAAGATACTGTATTGAGGATAGATGGATACAGAATAGAAGTCAGATTTCTTCAGAGATTCATTTAACATAAGGGTCTATCTAATGTCAAATCTGGCAGTGAGAATCAAATATCTTAACATTGGCCTGGTGTGGAAGCTTTCAGAAGGAAAAGTTTGTTCTAGGATCTTTTTCATGTGATAAGGGTTCAGAATCACTATCACCATGAAATGACTCTCTGGCTGTTTTTCAAGTCAGTATATTTAACGCAAACTCCGTAATAAAAATAATAAATATACTGTTTATAGTGTAACAACTATCATATTATGCACTATTTTCATTCCAACTTACTGTAAAGAGAAAAAAAATCCCTTGATAAAAATGGATAATTTATTTATTTATTTTAAAAGAAAATGCAAACACAACAGAAAAATTTCGAATTACAGACTACATGATTAAAAATTAATCGTTAACAAACAAAAATATAAAAACTGCGTTTAAACACAAAAGTATTAAAACAAATACTAGGAATTTAAAAGCTGCAATCAATCTTTTAAATATCTAATTTAGCATTCAGAATTAAAAAATTTGTAAATGCTAAAACTGAATACATTATGAAGCATATGATTATGCCTGTTCGTGTTTACATGGAAAGAAAATGTGTAGTGGAAGCCTTATAAGCCAGATGACATCCTCATGACTGAGTGATTACTTTTAGTCTTGTGGTTATGGCATCTGGCTACTATCCGTAAGGTTTCGAGTTCGATCCTGTCCATTGCCAAACGCAACATTGGTGACCCGGACATGATTTGAACCAGATAATATGACCACAAGACTAAAAGTGATCACTCAGTCATGAGGATGTTATCTGGCTTATAAGGCTTCCCCTAAAGACGCAGTAACTTCTGAGGGTAAAGACCCCTAAGCACATGGACACACATTCGCTTGCACGACTCTTTTTTGCAAGGGAGGGGGAACTCATTCACACTTCTCACAAATAGAACACAAGGGTCGTAAAACCATGCCCGAACCCGGGAAGCCCAGACCATGGGGAAGATGTTACCCCTACTCCAGGAAGCCGACTTACGAAGAATATAAAAAGAATATGCATTTCTTATGCAAACATTTAAAGAACACTTAAAATTCAAAAGTTGTAAACATTTCATCTTAAAATAACGAATGGGAATAATAAGAATAAATAAATTCTTCAAATAACTTGTTCAAAATCAACATTTATATCGATGAGAAATAATTTCAACCTAAGATTGCTTATCTCCATCTATTCTCTTTCATGTGTTCCTTAGTGAAGACCCGCTTAGGGACTTTATAGTATCTTATTATTTTTTTTCTACCATAAATCATTTCCGATTGAGTCCAGGTAGAAATTTATTCATTTTGAAGGGTTGAATTAAATAAAACACATTGAGTTACCAACGAAGTGAAAAAAATGCATCGAATAAAATCGTTTGATATTCATATCACTTTCTTTAAATTGGAATTTATGATGCCTCGGACATTTTTATAAACTCGAATTCCTCCATAGTTTCAACAGTTGCTTAAAATCCCGAACACGAATTCATTATTAGGCTTCGCATGGTAAATCGAAGTATTATACTAAATAATGCACTAGATAAACTCCAAATCGAGGTGCTTTCTTTTTTGTTAAATGTGAAATGAATGCATTTTTTTTTTCTCAGATGAATTCTTTCTATATTTTTTTTAAGAAAGCAGAATATAAAATGAGTGGTTTTCTAATCTGCGTATTTGAATATGAAATTTTCCGCTAAAAAAGAATGATCAAAGTCTTTGGATTTTCCCCCTTATAAGAAAATCGTTTTCTCTCCTTTTTTTAAATTCGTTCATTTTTGGTATACTCAACGACTTAATAAGTCATTTATTTTTTGTATGTTATATAAAGAGCTTTCTTATATAAGCTTTGAAGTAAAAAGAAGGTTACTTTAAATGAATTTTTTTTTGTATCTAAATATCTAATAAACGCAATCATTAATGAATGGCCAGGCATTGGTTGTCAGGTGGTAAGGTCTCTGCTGCAGAACCAGAGAGTCTTCAGGTTCGAGACACGATTCCACCGAAGATTTGTCCTTTAAGCGGGTCTAGTACACATTAAATCCATAGGGGTCAAACATACTCACCTAATGTGATGTGGAATTTAAGAAAATGTGTGCCAGCTCAAATGTCATCCTAGTCATCTGACTGCGATTCATGATTAAGAGATGCGTTCCAAAATAGCTCTAGTGTTGCTTTAAAATGGAGCATTAATATAACTAAGCTAAGCATAAATGAATGGTGTGAATTTATTGATTTAAATTAGGTTGAAATTAAATCTGAAGTCAAATGCCTAAATGCTTTTTTACTTGTCTGTCTGGATAGTGTGTGCCCGTTCAGATTGGGAGCTAGTGCATTTCAGGGAAAGTTTACAATTTCATTATTATTTCGAAGCATTTATAATACTTTTAGAATAAATGCATGATACCTCTAAATTTAAATTTATTGACAATAACGTCTAATTTTGAATCATCACTTGAATTATTTTAGAACATAAATTTGAGGCGAATATAGACATGATGAGGAAAATACCAGAGCTTGAACCGGTCTCTAAAATTCCGTAGTTCACTAACAACATAATGCTGGTTTTCCAACTATTGTATGATTAGTTACCAATGTAAAACCGATCTTTCTAGAAGTTGAATTTCGAACATTTCACTCCCTCCTCTCAACAATATAATTAATTTTATAATAATTAAAATATTTTTTATTAAATTAACATATTAGTTCAAATTACCTTTGAGTTAATTTTTTTATTAATTTATTGTTATCAAATTGTATACCCTTCTTTTCATGATTTTTTTTCTTTTTTATTTGTGAAATAAGTCGGGATGATATGATTCCTGCTCTATATTAAAGAAAAAATATTTTTTAACTTTTTAGTTTAAATATACCATCATATAAAATAATTAAAAAGCATTTTGGGGAAATATCCCTCATCAGGCAAATTTACTTGTTAAGCTTAATACCAAATTTTCAATGTCCCTTTCTTCAAATTTATTCTTCCATTATCGCTTTTATTACCCAAAACAACTCATATTAGTTAAAAAAATATTTAAGAAATCGCACGTTTCTTCCAACCCCAACAAATAGCGGAATGACAAGTTCAAATCCGTTATAACAATTGTGACATTTGATTTTTTTGTAGCTGTGCAATAGTCTTGAAAAAAGTTGTAGCAGCAATCAATTTACATCTGATTTCAGTTCAGTTTTTTGTTTATTAAATGTTATGAGTGAAATTTCAATCATCATGTAAAGAAGAATTAAACAATTGCGCCAATGTTAGTTGATTGATTGGGTGCCCTTCAACAAGAGCCATGTTTGGCGAAACTTCTCCAGTCAAATATTAAAACAGGAATGCATTTGAAAGCATAAAACTCAATCGTCAAAATGGTATAAAATTCCGTCTCGAAAACTTCACGCAAGAGGAGATAAGAACGAGATAAAAGGATGTCTAAAAATGTTTAAATCGAATATTCAATTTTAATAACAGTTTTTAAAGAAAAAAAGGGGAAAATTTACTGCCTTTTTATTTGATGTCTTTTTTTAAGAACCTTACATGGGCATGAGTATTTAAGTCGACCGATGAAAAGATTTGCCCATCTGAATTGGCACTTTTCCATTCTCTGTGCGAGGACTGGTAGAAGTATTAGAGAATATTTTTAATATTGCTGTTCAGTAAGAAGGGAGTTTTTTCTTCTGGTGGTTCATGCAAGCTTTAGTTTATTGCATCTTTGATTCCGGACGATTTAATGATCTTTCGACGTTGTGTCAGAATTCGAATTTATTGCAAGAGATGGATATAGTTGTAATTCAGTTATAAGAAATTTATGCGGAATCGGCAAGTTGTGCTGAAAAGGAAATATCACCAAGCTGTATTGAATAATTGTATTATAGGAGGGATGAAGTAATCCCAAATTTAAATTATCAGTTGGTATTATTTTCATTGTTGATCACTGTCATAGAATGATCAATTTTTAGACCTTTTTTACCCAACTCTTTTAACTTCATAAATGAGTAAAAGTAGGGAAGTGTTTTAGAAAAGAATTATTACAAGAATATATATCTGATTTGGTATTTATCGTATTATTTCTTACTTAACTAAAACACTGGACTAAACCTAACACAAATAACCTTAACTAACACTGAACATTTAACTAAAACATTGGTTTTTCGGGACAAGTTTGGTATTTATAAAAAACTTTTTTCTTTTATATTTTGTTTTTCATAGCTTTGCTAAATTAAATTATATTTCTGCTTGCAGCTTTTCGAGATCTACTAAGGAATAAATCTCGTATTCTGACGAAAACGACGCAAAAATCGTTTCTATGTACCAAACTTCTGTGCCCTGCCAACAAAAGAATCGTTAAATTTCGACAGATTTTATATGCATCAGGCTTGTATACACGGCATATCTTTGAAAAAGTCGGAATTTGATTCGGCCACGACATCTTATGACCCTGCGTTCAAAGTGGTCATTGCGAGCTTCATGTTGACCGTGGCGATATTTCAGATCACTTGCTGTTTGCTTCATCTGAAATGTTCCTATCTTGTATTTTTATAATTAAACAACTAAAGTATATTATTTTTCATTCAAATTATTTTATTTCGACGAAACTGTAAAGCCATTCCTAATTATATCGCGATTCATATCATCCGAAGGATTTTACAATTTAGAGAATATTTTGATATTTGCAAAATAGTAGAAATATCATCAAAGCTGGTTTAGACTCTCATTGGAATTTCTTATAAAATGTTCAATTGCAGGATTCGATCTATTTTATATTATAAAATAGTAATCAACAACAGTATTGTATAACTTATACTATTATATAAGTATCAATTTCTGATGCAGCGATCAGGAAGATAGAAATTGAGATTTTCAGCCTTTAGACATTCAATGTTTTAAGTTGCAACTTCCTTAATCCCAACACCTCGATGCTCCGGGAAGTTAAAGAAGACCAAAATCCTTGACAAATCTTTTCTCGATGATTCAAATTCAATCTCATGCAAACTAGACCCAATCTTCCGTGATATGAAGGATTAAAGTATTCCGAATTTTTTTTATTTTAATGTTTTAAAATTATAAAAACATGAGCGAGAATAAAAATTGCAAGCAATTGGCATTATATGCTCTATAATGAAAAATATATAACTTTTTAAATGCTCCGAAATTTTCTTTTTCTTCCTTTTATTATTTTTTAAATAATTAAAACCAAAATTTATATAGCAATGCATTGGAGAAAAAGGCAGAAGGCTGTGATGTTATGAAAGATCATAAGAAGCAAAATGTCCCAAACATTCATAACCTAAAAATAGAATAGAATAACTTATAACTGAGATAACGATTCCAATAAACTTAAATATTTTTTGTCAGAACTTCACGCTTTGGTGAATTTTAATTTTAAATTCCGACATTTTATAAGAAGATAATTTTGTTCTTAATATGAATGAAAGTCATTGTGACTATATATATATATATATAATACACGTTCCACATCTCCTCCTAAACCACTAAGCTGATTTCAACGTACTTATTCTTGAAGACAAGAGAAAGAATGCTGTCAATTTTTCAAAGCATAAAAGCTTATTAAATATTCAGTTTATTATAAATTAACTAAAAAATTTCAATTAATTCCAGGAAGTAAAAATTTCTGATAAAAATTTGTTCAGGCTTAAACTCATTGCAAATCTTGAGATATTTAGTCACTTTTACCTTTTATCAACACGTTTTAAGGAAATAAATATTTAATCTCTGGAAGAGCCAAGTCAAGATCAAATTGTGAAACGTCTTAAATTACAGCAACGTAAGCTCTGTTAAAAGGGATTAGACAACAGAGATGGGTGCGAAACCAAACATCAATCTATTCAGTAGTCTTCCAGGAAAGACAGGCTTGACTCCAGAATCCAAATCTGAGAAATCTGACCGATCCGATGCTGCCTTTGAAAAGTTTCTGATAATCTTCGCCAGTCAATATGTGGGGATCATTAAGAGGTGCTTTTCAAAAGCAACAACATACCACTTCCCCTGTTGATGAGGAAATTCGAAAGAGAGGGGGAGAGCGCAGCATTTGGAAGCATCAATTATACAAATATTCGCAGCTTCCATGCTCCTTGGCAGGTTGAGCGACGCTCGCCAAAATGGGCGTTATTTAAACTTATCTGTGAGAGTGGCTAATTGATTTAATTAGCATTAATCATTTCCTCGGAAACTTGTTAATTAAATTATAACACCTACTGAGCAACATCCGCTCCAGGAGCTAATGGTTGAAATTCGTACGTTGAGTTTAGTAAAAATATACTGTGCGCCGAGATAGAATGGAAAGTAATGATATCTAATGGTAGGAAAGCGGAGGCGTAATACGGAGTGATTCGGAAATAATCATGATAATACGATTTGGAGAAAGGCCCAGTTTTGTGGGAACTTGAATAAAGGCGCCTTATTCCGTGAAAACTGTTGCGCTGATAGATGAGATTGGATCTGGACGCGCAATATGGCTCCATACTGAGAGTGAACTGAATAATAAGTTTAGTTCCCACTGCCTCATGTAAGAAGTATGGACTCTGCGATGAATATATTACCTTTACCCGTCCTTAATTTTAGCAGCTGTTAGTCACAAATATGTATTTTCAAATAAAAAAATGCTTGAAATAAAATAAATATTCATGTTATCGAATGTTCGTGATTTTTTCAAACGCGTTATCAATTTGAAAAAAATTATGAAATTTGATATTTTATATCATTATCTGTTCCTATATTCACACTTAGTAAATATTTCTTGTATCTTAACAAGTATAACAATAAAAAAGGACGTCTGTATGTTAAACAAGAGATGTTTCCTTTAAAATTTGATTTGACTAATCTTAGGAGAATTTGATGTTTGATTGCATTACGATTGTTGAATCGTCAAATTAAGTAAATTAATCGACTCTCTGAAAAATAAAAATAAATGAAGATCAACAGTTTTCATGAAGAAGAAGATAAATGGCAGTAAAATATAAACAACGCAACCAGTGAGTTACAAAGAATATAAAATCAGGATATGAAAATTATAACAACATCGCAGTCACACGTTTATATTTATACGCCAAATAAACCTGCTCAAATTAGATATGTGACTACTTTCGGGATAAATTAATTAAAAAGGTCGACATTAATTATATTTTTGAATTAAAAAATTCCGATGAAACATCCATGAAGTCGAAATATGCAATTGACTACAGTTTGTTGGAAATCGGGGAAAAAAGTTTTTTATTTGTTGTTATTACTGTTAAAAAGTTTTTTATTTGTTGATTCATTTAACATAAAATCAAATATCTTTTAGATTTTGAAGCATTATTCAGAAATATAGATGATGTAAAATGTTTTGCGAATTTAATAAGATTTTGTTTTATGATTATGAAAAATCTTATTTTGTAATTTGTAGAATGCTTGATCCTAATAGTAAATAATATTTAAGCTGTGTTAAAACAATTTAATTTAATATGGATTTTAAATCTAAATTTGACTATAGTTCAGAACTATTCCTTAATTATTATTTTTTTTTCTTTAATTTCTGATTGATAACATTTACGATTTTAAAGTTTTTTTGGAGAGTTTGATAATGGTTTATAAAAAATATTTGGTTTTGTAAAGTAAAGAAAAATGGAACTTCGACACTCCCAATTCCTAAGGCTGCAATACGGTGGTGCTTGCTCTTTCAAGTCATACAATCCCAGTGAAGGGCAAATATTAAGGAATTAATATTTAAACTTAATTCTAACTCAATTTAAAGCATATATTTCTTGAATGAATACGATAAACAGTAGTTCTGTAACTTCTAAACAATTTAAAATTATATTTTGATATCTCCATTTGTTTTTATCCACCATCGACAATAAATCATTTATTATTGATGCGTTCAAAACTTACTACGAACACGTACGGAAGCTTATAATAATCGATATCCAGTTTTATTTCTCACATTAAATTTTCAGTGAACTCTGCCTAAAAATATCAATTAGAAATATTTCAATTTCTTATCACTTTCTTTTAAGGAGTCAAAAAAAGGAGCCTTCCATCCGGTCATCAGTCTTAATCCGGCTGCCTGCTTTCACTTTAAAAGCAGAGAGCGATCTTAAATCGCTTCGAGACATTGACAGCAAAGAAATTACTCGGATATTTGACGTCTAACCTTTCCCCCTCCCTCTCGCTCTTTCATCCCCCCTCGGAGTGAAACTAAACCCTATTGTATAGGAAAAGTCCATATTAGCCGGGCCGTTCTATGCCGCCATTGATTGTCGGGGAATCAATATTGACATGGTCGGGCTTCCGAAAAGAATAAGGTCAACTACTGGTTCCTGATTGGACCAGTAAAGTGACGTCATAGGATTTTCGGGTGCGTTTGTGTACGTATTTGCTTTTCCTAGGAACCTGGATGGACTGTTGAGTGTTTACCCAAAGAAAGAGGAAAAACTATAATCCCAAGAGACATTTTTTATGGATGGAATCTGTAACTAAACCGGACGAATGGTGGACGTCACATCGTGTATGTTTAGCAATAAATTCTTCGAGATCTTCCTTTTTGATAGAAATCACGCGGCTTGATGATACCGAGTTTTTTGTTTCTTTCTGTCTATCACCCTCCCTTGAAAACTGCTTATTTCGTTTAAGATAAGAGATAAGTCATACTAAGAGGACCATCCATTGGTGCGAAAACTGGAGGATGAAAATCATCCAGATATTCCAGAGGACAGTCTTTGGGAATGGAACAAAAATTCCAATCTATTTATTTTATTTTAATCTGTAATATAAAATAAATAACTGTAAACGAACTACTCCCTCTCCACCTGTCCATACTATACCATTAGATCAAATGCAACTCTTTGAAATGAGATTTTATTAATGTTTCAAAAGTATTTTATCCACAATGTCAATTTTTCCGTCTTTGTAAGTCTTAAAATTTCTTGAAAAATGAGTTAATTCCTATTCAGTTATTTATTTGAAATAGTATGGTTATTAACATACATTTTTATACTCTAATTTTTTAAAAAAAATCTATTTAACAGACGTTCCAATTATGAAATTATTCGAAATAAATCGTTGAAAGATACCATTATCTATACAAATCTTCAAAGACTAAAAAATTACCCGATTAAATGAGTACCCATCCTTTTAATATCACTGATCTAATTTTCACATATAACCTATTGAGAGTTATTGTAGAAAATTTCATGCTCATTAGTAGAGTACTTAAGAAATAAAATATTTTAAAAAATCCTCTATCTAAAACAGCATCTTGTTCTCACACGATAATAACATTATAAGTGTACTTTCCTTTTAACTCTAACACTATTGATAATATTTTTAAGCACTCAAATCAAACCTAATCAGTAAAATCAATTTGAAAGAAATAATGATCCAATCTACTATAAATAAATGCCGAATGAAAAATAACAAACGTCTAAAAACGTATTAACAACAATAATCAGTATGGTACGTGAGAAGTAAATTTAATAAATAACCTGCTTTTATTCATGCTAAGGTTTATTTGCCCACTTTTAAATCAATCGCTTTAAATATTATATTAAGATTGTCTCAATGGTTAGACACAAAAACAATTGAACAAACTAGATGAAAATCGGTCTGAAGCAATATCTCTTCAGAATCATTTGATCTCTGCTGATATCTTTTTTAATAAATGGCAGTAAGTTTTGAGTGATAGATCAAAACTCTGCAATTCTTGGATATCAATTTTCTTCAGCTTTAATTCTATAAACAATGCTTTTTTTTATATATATATCTAAAAGTATACCTTAAACAAAAATTGTTAAATGATACAATTTTTATTTAATTTTTGAAACGAATTTACACATTCACGAACGATATGATTATAGCAGTCAAATATTTATTTCATCCATACATGTAAATATGAGTCCGGACCACCTCTCCACCGAAGAATTTCGTATTCATGGTGGTTGGTGCACATATAAATCCTTCAAGTCGAGACAGACCACTGGAAGTACTGGATCATTGGTGATCATTCTCCGATTTATAAACTACAATTTATGAATGAAATATATAAATGAAATACGCCCAGTGAAAAGGATTGTTACGCATGGATAGCTAAGACGCACTTTTGACCTTAGATGACGCTACTTTAACAAGAGACGTTAAAACTCGGCTTAAAATCATCAACGGACCTGTCTATGACAAGTGTCCTGAGTAACAAGAACGAAACATAAATAGAAATGAGACTATACTTGTCAATAAAAAAAAATCCCAAAAGTGTTGTTTTTTAATTGTTACCTCCACAGATATATTAAATATGGCAATATTTCTATAAAAAAGACTAAGACACAGATATGAAGACATGAGGCAAGTGTTAATGAAGATAAAAATTTCACATACTAGTTCTACCTACATTTTAAATTTATATAATGTATTAATTGTTATTTTTATATCATTATTATAAAGCCTGTAGCTAAATTTGCCTTGTTTTTATACTAATGTTTATTAGGAAATGGATAGTTTGACATTAATTCTTTAATAATTTGGAATCGATAGGGAAATAAGAAATTATTCATTTGTTTTTTTAAAAGATTAATTAGCAAAATTGTCTTTATTTCTTGTAAAAAAACATTTCGTTTCGAACCGAAACCGGATATTTTACTTAACCAAGATAGTGTTTTTTTTTTACCCATCCCTAAATTAATCAGATCTGAGATTTTAAATCTAATTTAATATTCTAGATGCCATAAACATTTCGTATTATGACCCTATGAATAAAAAAAATAGCGGCTGAAAAACAGAAAAGCAGCATATTTTACATTTAGGCTTCAATTCAAAATCAATTTATAAATAGGAAAATTTTTCATGTCATGTTTTTTATTGCGTTATATTGAAAAAAGTAGCAATTAGTTGCTTTAGGGACAAATCCCGTTTCCTCTTCCGTTATTTTAATTACTTTTGATCACTGTTGTTTAAAATTGTTCAGCTCTATTCTTCTTTATCTTCTTGTTTTTTTGCTGATTTTTATTTCGCATAATTAACGCAACAATGTACAAATGGGGACATAAGCAATGTAGTGAGGAAAAAGTAATTATGACAGCTATTCAATAAATTGGCCACAATTTTTCCCGAAAAATGTGAATAATATTGCATACCGAGAGATATCGGGATTTTTTTTTATCAAATACATTCTGCATTAATGTAGTTGTTATGTTTTCTTAGTTTAATAAAGAATCAACATAATTATTGTTTATTATAAAAAATCAATGAAAATTTTACTCATTTTAGAAAGTTATAAACTTTAATAAATGAATTGCGTGAAACATTTATTTAATATTTGTCTGCGCTTTAAGCTAGATTTAGTTAAATTTTCAAAAATGTTCGAGAGTACTTGATTTACGGTTATTTAACCCTTGTCAAATATAACCCTTAGCACTCCGAGGTCTCCTCTCAGTACATCATTTTGTCATTTTATTTCATTATTTTCATAAATTTTGACTGATAAAAAGACTTAAGAGTGGAAATATATGGAAATTAATTTTCCAGGAAAATTCACCTTATAAAAATTCATATATATTAATTTTCTGGAGTAATAAACAAGTTCTCTTAATAGGCAAATATTTACGAATCGAATTACTGTTTGGAGAGCTAAGGGTTAACTATAAGCTTTACTTCTGAATCCGTTGCATATATTACAAGATTAAAATGAAGCAAGATGTCATTGTGAATTAGAGACTTGGAATAAATAGCTTGAAATTAAACATTTGCTTTTCTTTAAAGAGATTCAATTAAAATTTCAAAAATATTCAATAGTACAGGATTTCTGTTCCATGATTCTCGACAAATCTAACTATCAGCTTTACTTCTGAATCTTTTGCTATCTTACAAGAATAAAAAAAAAGCGAGACTATATTTTGCATTCTAGACAAGCACCAGATATTATAAAACGCAAGCTGTTTTATATCAGGCGACTATGACAACAGGTAAAATTGCACCATACACATAAGTGGAATTTGCACTAATCATACACTTATGCCTGGAATTAATTGTACAATATTTCAAACTTGAGATCTTGTACAATATCTCAGGGATTCGGTTCATCTATTTTTAAAATTTTGTCAGAGAATTATAAAAGTTTATATGCAATTACAATTATTATTTTAGAAAAGTGTTTTAAACATAAAATATTATTTTAAAAAATGGAATTCTAATTTTTATTGTTTCCCTTAAAAATCAATTTTATTGCTTGAAAACACATTTAAAGTAATCCGAAAGTATTTTAGGAAGCACAGAATTATTTTTAAATATTTAGAATAGTTTTTCTCTCTAAATTATCTTGCTTTTTTTATTAAGATCCATTTTTAATTATCTGAATGATAAAAAAACTGCAAATTAGCTGCTGACAAATATAATTTAGTGCATATCAGGAATCCACCTTAGTAATTTTATATTGTTTCTTTAAAAAATTGATAAACATCGAATATGTGTGTGGCTAAAATTTTAGGAACTTTGTTTAAAAAAATAATTTGAAGTATATTTATTCCTTTTACAATTCGTCCGTTTTAAGTACTTTAAATCTATTTTGTGCAGACAGAAACATTTATTTTAAAAATGTTAAAATAGAAAATCCATATATATATATATATATATAGTCATTGTTTGCATTCTTCTATTACACAGTGGATCTTGGACACCAAACTTCATTTTAAAGAAAGAAATTTTTAAAAAACCTTTGTGCATGATTGTATCTGTTCCAGTTGCTGCCAAGATGTTTTCCGATTATTCAAGGCAGACATTGTAACGAAAGAGAAAACAATGTTAAACAAGGCAATTAAAAATTCGATTAAGACTAAGCCGTTGTTTAATATTAGTTGACAAGGAATATGAAAATATAATTATTCAATCCGTAGTTGAAATGTACTTATTGCTTTGTTTCATTATTTCTGAACAGTTAGAAAATGAAAAGTTTTTACATTTAAGGTGTTTCGATCAAAATTGCTCATCAAATCGAAAGAAATAATAAAAATATGGGCCTCCATTTCTAGCTAAATTTTATTTCCATTTCTTTTCAAGAAATCTAAATACATTTTATTAAAATTCTTACTAAATTAATTGCTTCGTATTTTTTATAATAGTTATATGCTAAAAATTTCCAAAATTTGTTTTATTCCCGATTTTTAAATCATAAAAGTATACAGGGATGAGTATTGTATCTTTGTACACTTCTGTTTGTAATGATAAAAGTTTTTTTTTAAATGAAATTTTACTTAGTAGAAAGATTAACTATAAATTATTTAATTTAACATGTTTCCATTTTAAAGAAATGAATATGTAGTGGAAGCTTTATAAGCCAGATAACATACTCAAGACTGAGTGATCACTTTTAGTCTTGTGGTCATGTCATCTGGCTACCATCCGTAAGATCCCAGGTTCGATCCTACCTATCGCCAATAGTAACATTGGTGACCTAGGACGATGAAAATAAGCAAAAAAAAATGGCGATGAATAATCAGCCAAATAAAAAAATAAAAAATAAAAAATAAAACTTATAAAATAATCAGCAAATAAAGAACAAGGCTGATAAATAATCAGCAAATAAAAAAAAAGACTGATAAATAATCTGCAAAAATAAAAGAAAAAAGACTGATAAATAATCAGCAAATAAAAGAAAAAAGACTTATAAATAATCAGCAAAATAATAATAAAAAAACTGATAAATAATCAGGAAATAAAAAAAGACTGATAAATAATCAGCAAAAAAAATGGCGATAAATAATCAGCCAATAAATAAAGAGTAAAATAAGCGGATAAATAATCAGCCAAAAAAAAAAAAAAAAAAAAAAAAAAAGAGAAAAAATGGGTAAGACGCATTAAAAAAAAAATTCAACAGCCAACAAAGATCACTACAAAACAGAAACAAAAATATCGTTCGTCTCACCTCTCACTGAAGGGGGAGTAGTGTAGTGGAAGCTTTATAAGCCAGATAACATACTCAAGACTGAGTGATCACTTTTAGTCTTGTGGTCATGTCATCTGGCTACCATCCGTAAGATCCCTGGTTCGATCCTACCTATCGCCAATAGTAACAAATACTTTGATGAATAAAATATTTATATGATGTTATTGATACAGAGTAAGTATTACCAATTTATTTAATTTTCAGAATACTTCCATATATTACTTTTCTTTCATTATTTGAATACTTCATTGGTCATATTTGTTCATTCCTGAAATAAGCGAAGTGTTACTCTTTGACGACTAATAAATTTATGCACTATTCTTGTTGTTGAAAAGGAAAAAAATGTGGTTATAAGTAGTCTTTCATCTTAAAATGTATTCATTTAATAAAGATGTATTTTGCCTGTTGAAAACTTATTACTACTAGGCAATCAATAACGGGATGTTAACAATAACATAGATCTGTAAACTGTAATCATATATGATGTAGCTAAATTGAGTTACGAAATCCGTCAAAAAATATCATTAAAAGACTCAACGCTTAGTGATTAGGAACATTTTTCTATTTGATAAGAATATCGACGGGCAAAAGAAATTAGTTGTAGAAACTTGTGAATTAAGCTAGAATGAAAACACGGCTCTCTTATCATTCGACTTTCTATCCTAAAACTTAATCATACATTTCAGTATAAACCACCGAAAAACCTTCTACAATTTTATAGATATGCGATACAGTTACAGCTAACAATACAAGAGATGAGATATAAATACTTTATTCTGCAAGTACTCTACGAGTCGTTTCTGATATCGATTATTTATAACCGATTTGTTTCTTATATTCTACTGTTTATTGCAAATGCTGTTCTTGTGTACGTCTTCGGTTACATGTCTTGTTTTATGAGTTTCGTATTTTCTTGTAAAATAAAGTTTTACTTTTCGCTGTACAACCCACACGTACAATTTAGTATAACTGTTGACAATATTTTATAAAATTTTCTCATCGTGGAATTCATTCATCAGTTCATTAAAAAAAAACACTTGTTTTCTCTTAGTAGTAACTTAGGCAATAAAATTCTTCGTTTCATATGCATTTACGCATTTCTTGTATCTTGGATTTCTAAATTTTCTTCTCTTTTTCTATGTTTTCAATGGTAATATATTTCAGGAAAAAAGACTCAGGGAATTTTATGAAACTAAAATAAAAAAATAGTGTTGTAGAAAGGAATATAAAAAAGAAGAAGAAGAATAGTATTATGTTGGGGTGTTTTTTCCCATTTATTTATTGGATTTAACTTCAAAATGCATTACATGTTCTCGTTAAAATTCCATTCATATCAGGTAGCTAATTTTCAAGAGAGACATAAAGAGCAAAATTTAGGAAATAATTCCTCACTTACAGCATTTTATATGATTTTGTTATTTCCTCGCTTGTTATATATTTTTTTCTTCCTAAATACACTTTCATGTTCTTTATGAAGTGTTTTTTTATTTATTGTAGCGGGAGTAATTTAATGGATGTTATCTTGTAACTTATCTTCTAAGAATGGGAAATAGTCACGCTTTCTTATCATTATGATCACTTGTACGATATGTTATCCTGTTCTTCGCAACTTACTAAATTATGCTCCCCAGTGTAAACTCCTGAATAAGTACATATTTCTTTCGTAATAATTGTTTAGTCTTAAATTTAGAGTTATTGCTTCCAAGTTGTCATCATCCACTGGCGACAAAAGTTCCTCAAAGTCCTCTCTCCATAAAGAGACAGGTTTACAGAAATAAAATCATTTCAATTGCATGATATGACAACATTAAGAAAGAGAATGAAAGTTTTCTTTCCCTCGCCATTTTCTTTTGAATAAGATTACGGTTAGGGAGACAAATATAATCTTAATCAATACATTTCTTGCGAAAGGTTTGTTAAGAATATCCAGAAGAATATGTCAGTTTGTTTATTTATTTATACCAGCTTGGAGAATATGATTTCTGCATAATTTGCTTCAAATCAGTTTCTTAATTTTCAGTGAAAAAGTAAAGAACTCTATAATACTATTATAACCGATTAACTAGGCTGAACAAAACTCTGAGGGATTCATTCTCGCATAGAAAATTTCATTCTCCGTAATGATTTACTTTTAAAATCTGTCATCCCTTCTGAGGAAAACAAATGATGAAACACTATAAGGAAAGGAATAGGTTGTACAAAAATGTATGTATGTGACGTCATGGGAGTGTATAAAATCAAATAAGCTAAATTTACTTGTTTAATTATTTAATTTTAATTAGAAATTCTTTACATAAAAAATAGAGTTTGTGTGTGGGGGGGGGGATCATTTTATATATTTAAACATCAAAAGGTATCGGAAAAAAAGTAAAATTTAAAGCTTTAATCACATGATGAGAAGTGTATAAATACAGAATCCAGCATCTAAAATTATCAAGCCAATATGAAGACATTTTATTAATGTTATAAGCTATGAATGAGGCCTAAATATATATCTGGATTTCTGCAGATTTAAAGTTTTAAAATAAAAATCTCCTGTTTCTTTCTCATTAGGTAAATGCGATTCTCAATTCCATTTTTGTAGAAGTAACTGCTGTTATTACATTGGTATTTTAATAAAAACATTTTTTCGGCGTATATGGGGATACAGGAGTGTACAACTAATTCTCACCAGTTAGATATTTACTGCAAACCTATATATTAGGTTTAACCTATATAAACCAATATTACCAATTGGCAATTTTACTTTATTTTTTGTTCATATGAGTGATTTTGTTCATATGAGTGCTATTTTTATTAGTATTTTGGAAATACGAGAAAAATTAACGTCATGGTTAATATATAAATAGATAAATTATCATATCTTCGAAATAGTTCAAAATGATGAAAGGTCTGTATCAAAGATATCCTAATATAAGTCCTATATTCAGAAGATATCCTAATATAAGCCATATGTTCAGAAGATATCCTAATATAAGCCATATATTCAGAAGATATCCTAATATAAGCCATATGTTCAGAAGATATCCTAATATAAGCCAGTCAGAAGACATTTTCAGAAGACTACGAAATTCCCACTAGTAAATATGTCCTGTCATCGATCATATTTCATGTGACCTGACAAAATATCATTAATTTGTCACCAAAAGTATATGATATTTTGCTAATTTATATTATAACTTTTTAATACTCGTAGTCCAGTTCATGAAAGTCAAAATACAAAACAGCTTGAATTTGAATAAATTTCTTTTATGTTTCTTATCTAATATGTCTTATATAATATGCTTTGTTAAATTCAAAAACATCCATCTCTCTTTTTTTTTCCTTTTTTAAAAGGTAGTAACAACAACACAATAAAATACTGTTTCTTAGAAAATCACAGAAAAACTTTAACATTCCCAAAATGCATTGTTACAAATGACATGTAGTTTTATTCCTCTATCAATCAAACAGATCTGTAGGAGGAAAAAAAAAGGAAATAACAGCTTTCAAAGACACAGAGGTAAAACGAATCAAAGACAAAATAAGCGCTCGCAATCTCGTCTAAGAGGAGAATTTTATTCTTCTTCAATCAAGTCGGCTTCTAATGATTGTTATTTAGCGAAGAGATGGCTGAATGTTTAAAAGAAAAGATCGGTTCGATACATTGATTTTTCTGTAGTTTTGCTTTCTTCTTCCCGTTTTTCTTTTCTTCTTTTTATTACGTTCTGTTAGACATTTCAACTCTCGTCTTCTTTAATTCTTTTTTTTTTAATTTTCGTTCGGAAACATCTGTATACAGATGGGATTTTTAATGTGAATTGTAAGCATCGATTACAATTCCATTCAGAACATAAAACTATGGATTTTATGCTCTAAGAAAAGACGTTACATTTAAGATGTTTACATTGCATTTGGGACTTGTTTAATATGGAATGATTTTATACAATCAATGGAATAAGATATTGTTGAGTGCCCGTATCTAATAAATTCAACAATTGTCAGGTATGGAAACTTCAAACTCTAATAAATTTTGATACTGTTTGCCTAATTCCGTATATCAGCAGTTCCTCAGAAAAAATTCAATGCAATTAAAAAAATCATTTTGTTCTCTATTTTGGCTATAATTTCTATATAATTGCTTCATTTTGTTCTCTATTTTGGCTATAATTTCTATGTAATTGCTTCATTTTGTTCTCTATTTTGGCTATAATTTCTATATAATTGCTTCATTTTATTCTCTATTTTGGCTATAATTTCTATATAATTGCTTCATTTTGTTCTCTATTCTGTTTTGGCTATAATTTCAAATTAGAGTTTTAAAGGTATAGTTTTTTCTAAAGGAGAAATACTTCTTCGTTTTTGATTTCCTTGAATATTAAGCACACAAATCAAAAGTATTGTAACCTTCAAAATTCTTAAAGTTCAAATTTTGACTAACTCCGACGTTTCAAATCGCCCTGAGTTCGAAAAATACATTTGCGAACAAAACTCAAAAATGCTTTGAGATATGTGGATGAAATTCAATACATGGACTTCACACAAAATCTGTAGATTTATATCAAATTTTGAATGATATTCTTTCAAAGAAAAGGCGATTGTTTGAATACTTCTGCAAAATATAAAAAGTCATTTTGAAATGCACTATTTGGTGTGATTAAGCATCTAAAATTTAGATTCACTTCAAATTTTAAGTCAAATACGATAAATTTGATTGCTTTGGTATATATTTAAACTCAATAAATCAAAAATACAGTGAATAAATGAAGGAAAATCGAGTATAATCATCAACGATAAATGTACTCTAAGACAAATTTTAGTTTCAATCCGGTGGAAAAAATGCATCATATTTCATTTTCTGTACTTAATCTCATGTTATATTCAGTAAAATGGCTACATTGAAGTCAAATACCGATATTTCGTTATTATTATTAGCTAGTGATTTGCAATTAATGCAAAAGAGTAGATTTTTTAAAATTATATTTTAATAACTGCTTAAGATTGATTTTTAAAATTATTTTTTAACTTTCCATCAGACTTGCAAAGTCTGGATGTCTATAATTATTATATATAACCTTTGTAAATATACATTTAATTACATATTCTTGCCTCCTAAAATATGTTAAATAGATTATTTAAAATTCAAAATTTAAAGATAGTCTATTAAAATAATAATTTTTATAACTTTTCGCTAGCCGTTTTTTTTATTTTTTTCCCTCATTCCTACATTTTACATTGTGGCGCCAGATTATAAGATAATTGATTTGGTTTGGTTATATTAACGTCCCATTGGAAAGTAACACTAGAGGTATTTTGGGAAGTACCTCGTAAGTTTGAACTGTGTTAAAATGTCAAAAAATGTCACCTGAGCTGGCACCCCTTCCTCAACACACCACGCCCATCATTGGCGATTGGGTTTTTCAAATTGATTAGATACACAATGCATTGATAGACGCGTGAATGATATATACACCATTCACGTTTGTATATCTCTATAAAATTTTCTCACTCAACGCAGTGAATCAAACCTCACCTGTCAAACAGAAAAGTTATTTTATGGGATATTTATTATACTGACGAATAACCAACCATGATTCTAAGAATGAGTTTTGTTGGTTAAGAAAATTGGAAGGTGCTTTTGCACAACCGAAAGCTGAGACTTATACATCTTTAGTTGTGGAAAACACATATTGGTGCTAGTAGTTGCGATATAAACATGTGAATCATGTTTATTTTAAATAGAAGAAATTTATGAACTTTATTTATCTGGCGCATTAGACAATGTGAACTAGATTTGTCCTAAAACTTTCTTTGCTGAGATAAAGAAGGCAGTATTGATAGCCAATTTAGGTCCAGCAAGAGTGCTACCAGAAAGTGGATTTTCTTTTTGCGATATTACTGACAGCTTTATTAGTAAAAAATTATAAATATATATTTATTGTAAATATAATATAATCTAAGAATTCAGAATATTTATCGTTGAAAAATTATTAAGTTAAAAGTATAATCATTATTAAAAGATATATTCATTATTAAAATTATCTAAACTTATCCACTTTTGCATAATTGTTAGTAACTATGGTCCAAGAAATTACGAGATTTAGAAATCCGATATCACATATAAGCTATTTCTGTGTGGCATCATCACCGTATTCGCCGATTGATTGATGTGCATCTTCTTGCAAGTATTGCAAAATTTCAAGTTTCTCTATTCACCAGAGAAACCAGAAATCAATTTCAAATTAATTGCTAGAGCTACAATCCCCTAAACAAGCGACCAGGTCACGGTATCTGTAACTTTAGTATAGTAAACTTGAAGATCATTAAAACGTGGAGTTGAAAATCTGTTGCTTTTCAGATGAGATCCATTTTTAATTTCTCATTAATAATCTCAGAAAAACATTTACAATCATTTACAATCTTGAGTCAACATTCTCTGCAGGATGTCACCGCGTTGTGTTGACTGTTAGATTGTTGAGCATTGGTCCTATAGATATTGAAAAATCTGTTGCTTTTTCAGATGAGATCCATTTTTATCTTGCTAAAAGCAATAGTCATATGTTGATTAGAAGAAGCTCAAACAAACGTTTAGAATCAAATTATCTCAGGTCAACATACTCTGCAGGGTGTCAAAGCGCTGTGTTAACTGTTAGATTAATGGTCATCAATCCAATCGATCGTGAAAAATCTGTTTTCAGATGAGATCCATTTTTATCTTGATAACAATAATAGTCATATGGTTGTTAGAAGAAATTCAGACAAACGTTTAGAATCAAATTATCATGGGTCAAGATACTTTACAAGACGTCAAAGTGTTGTCTTGTCTGTTAGATTATCCGGCGTTGGTTCTATCGAACATGCATTAGGTCTTAGAGGACAAATTCATGGTCATCCATAATAAGGTGGACGTTGTTGATTCTCCGCTTCAACTCGTACGGCAACCAATGGTCTTGGTTTTGAATGATTCCTGATACTTTCAAATGTTTCGAATTTCTATTTTGTGATCAACTTCAAAAGATTCTGCAAGTTCCACTTGCATTTAACATGAATCTTCATGAAGTAAAGCTTCCAACTGTTCGTCTTCAAACTTCTTCGGTGTGTCAGAGTGTTCTTTATCTTCAAGAATAAAATCATTATTTTTAAGGTGTCTAAGCCAATCTTTGCAAACTTTTTACAAGAGACATGGTTTTCGTAAGTCTGCACAAGATTTCTCTGATCTGCAGATTTTGTTTGAATAAAATAATGCAGTAAAATTCCCCGCATATACTCTTTTTTGCTGCGAAATTTGATGTATTTAACACAATGAAAAATAAAGTTCTTTACACTTCCACGAAATAACATACACTGAATTTTAAGCTTGCTTATAGTATTTGTAAACAAATACGTCACTATCATAAACTAATACAATCAGTTCCGGTTACACCATCCGCTGGAAAACATCGAAAATTTATTCAACTACCTAACACGATATTTGTATAATCATTTGTATTGTGTCGTACTTGTGCAGCAGGTATCAAGTGATTTATGCCCATCAGGTAGTATATTTAGATATCAGATATCAAGTAGCTGTATCGGGTAGCAGATTCAGGTAGTGTATCAATTCAGTTCACATTTGAAATAGCTCTTCTCACAAGTCACAATTTTTGATTGACGTAATATCTTCTTTTATCACGTTGCTGCAGAAAAAAAAGTTTCACACATGATATTATTCAAGAAGTCTTATTACATTTGAATATTTCAGTACGTAATGCAAAGATGTTTAATAAGAAATGAGGATCTGCTAAGCAGCAAAGCAATTGAGGAATTTCAGAATCATCATCATCCTTCTGTTGCCTAGCGTCCCAAAATTTTCAAATTTTGTCAGACAGACAGACAGGGCCTATAATTTTCTGTCATGGCGAATTGAAATCTACGCAAGTCAAATAATGGAGAATAAAAATTTCCATTGTCAAATTTAGCGCCTGATTCTTTCCGGACCCAAAATTCTAATGCTTCCTCCTTCGCCGTTTCTCACGCGTATCGCATACATTGGAATTCTGAAATGGTGTGAGGGAGAAGAATGAAATAAATCAAAATAAATCAAGCAAAGTCAAAATAAATAAACAGATAAGAATATATATTCAGTTTTCTGAGCTTCTCGCATTATTTCCTTTTTAATATTTGTTTACTTGTTACTTGAGTTGACATGGTCGCAGAATACTAAATTTCCAATCTGGCATTGTAAGCGCGCGCTCTCATCCACCCCTCTCCACGAGTTGAGCTGAGTAGTTCTCCTTTCCTGCAGACACAATTTTTCCACCCCGCACTTTTCTTTATTTTGTTATAGAGACACTTTTTTTCCCTTCATTTGCCAGTGATGTTTTTTTTTTCTCGTTCTCTCTTTTATTTCTTTCAACTCAGAGCAGTACTGTTTTCTTTGAAGTCGCAGAACATTTTCCAAATCCACTCAGCTAAAAGTTTATTCAGAAAGTTTTTTTCCTCCCTTAAAAGAGGTACTGCTTTTTAGAAGATTTTTGCATTTCCAATTTTGTTCGTTTGTTTGTTTCATTCGAATTTTTCTAACTTTTTTTTTTCTTTCCTTCTTTTTTTTATTTTATTTATACGACTTCTTTTTGCCGTGACTCCTAGAAAAGAGTTCTATATTGATCAGAATTTTGAAACATACGTGCTGTTTTTAACTTTAGATGCGTTCATAGATATATAAAAGTCTCTGAAGAAAAATAAAATATGGAAAAACCAGAAAAAAGAAGTAGTAGTATTACAAATTGATTTGGAGAGAGAAAGTTTCTTATGCTTTTTAAACTTGTGAGAAGTTTTTTGAAGTCATTCCACTGTTGTTAACAATGTTTTCTGATAGCATATTTATAAGCTGAGTAGTCTGTGAAACCTTGTGAAAGAGTACATCGCTTTAATTTCTAATCATAATTATGGTCAGAAATGTTTTATCTGCCAAAATATATACCTATTTATTGGATTTTTTATAGCTTGATTTCATTGATTAATTTTTGTAATATAATAGACTGGCGTATAAACACTAAATTGCATCACACGTGGTGAGTATTTATTCAGCATTCATTGCATGGAAAACCGTTGATCTTATGTTTAAAAATAATAAGGCCTTTTATTGGTCTCTTATTAACTACTAACAGGAAAAGTGGTCAGAAATTTCATATTTTTTCGCAATATCTTTAGGTAATAACATTACGAATTTCTTTCAAATAATGGTAATTTCATTTCTGTACAGCTCTTTTCATTTATTTAGACAAATTTTAAACTATTTTATTGTAACACTTTTCACTCATTTAGTAATTACGGTTATACGCTGAAACACTTAAATTATATATATCTTCAAAATAATTTTAGTACTTTTTTAAATATAAAATAATTTAAATTAGTTCTACTCTACAATGCTTTTTGGACTAGAGATTCTCTTCTTTAAATATTTTTTATAACAAGCATTTGATGATTGATCAGTCTATGAATCTGACTGATAAACAAAATAGTTCTGAACATTTTTCCAATGTTTTCAAGACATTGGATATTCCGAATTGTATAATGTGCAGCATTCAAAGTATTCAGCAACCACTTGGAAATATCGTGTATTATCTTGTGCTCATAAGCTAACTTTTATATTCAACGACAAGAAAAACGACTCTTCTAATTAGCTTCTCATAACAGATATAAATACACTATTTTACTATAATGGGAATATCGAGTATTATCTTGAACAAATAATGAAATTTTTATTTCTTCCTATTAGAAATAAAGACACTCCGAATCACGTTTTTATGGACAAATATAAATATGGTGTTTGCAGGATATTATACGACAATCAGAATATCCAGCGATACAGTGGATCTATCATGTAAATATCTTGTGTTAAAAAGGGAAATTTTACTTTTTTGCATTTTACGTCACGAAAAAGAGACTTTCCGAATTTAGTTTTCTTGAACAGATATAAATAAACATTTCTGTAGAACTCTCCAGAAGAATAGATACAAACCAAACTGAAAGAAAAAGAAAAAGCAAATATCTAATGATGGATTTTTGAGCAACTATGAGTCTGCAATATTTTTAGTTTTTTATATTATAGTTTTATGATTAAGGAATCGCACTGAGTTATAAAATAAACACCTTGATAAGGTTGCTTTATATTATCTGTGGTTTATAAGTCGGAGAAAGAAAATTTGTAGCTTTAGAATAACCGAAAATAATAAACAATTATACGTAGCTTGAATCTATGAAACATATACTTTACCATAAATTTGCTATTATAAAATTCATAGCTAACATAATTATAAATTGATTTTTAACTTGCTCGGGATTTTTATATATTTGTTCCATAACGAATTAGGACTGTCTATTCAGTTTTTTTTTCTCATTCTTCTAAATATATTAAATCCATGAAAGTTTGTGTTAGCTAGTTACGTCCCATCCAGCTCTAGAGCTGTTTTGGAGCTAACCTTTTAATTTTGAATCGCAATCAAAATACGAGTACGACTGCTGAGATGGAACCCCGTTTCCAAATTTCAACACAACAGTAGGCGGAATACGTTTGGCATCAACATATTTAGCGTGCACTTGACCCCTTGCATGACGATTCGTCGATGGAATCGGATCTCGAATCTGTTCCCGATGAAGGGAGCTTACCATTAGATCACAGTGGTTCTACATATTTTCTATAAAAGAGTTCAAAAGTTTTTACTATTCGTGATTGCTGTATATTTGATTTTCATATGCAAGAAAGGAGCTTACCATTAGGTCACAGTGGTTCCATATATTTTCTATAAAAGAGTTCAAAAGTTTTTACTTTTCTATGATTGT
>JAPMOQ010066593.1:855470-899992 GCA_026543055.1 Argiope trifasciata | reverse complement strand
TATATATATATATATATATATATATATATATATATATATACTATATTGCATGGCGAAATCCCGTGACAAAATTCACTACTACAAAACACTCTTTATTACTTAATATGGTAATATAAAGAAAAATGTACATACTTTTATATAAAAAATATGCGTTTGTTACTTCCGTATGTAGTTATATTTTATAGAGAATTCATTTCGTAGCGATTTTGTTTACAATTTGAAGATCGCCTACCTCTAAGAGGTGTTGAGGATTTAAATCATGCATCTGGATACTAGAAAAAATTATATTTCTAAAATTGCGCTTTACCTTTTTAAAAAATTCATTTATCAAATTGACAAGTAAATGAACATAACTCGATTTAGTACTTCACTGTTACTCCCAAAGGATAAAAATCTTACTCTCATAAAATTTTAAAAAACCCACGCGCCTTAGTTATTCCACCTTATTCATCATGAATAACTTCATCTACCTAAATTTGGAAGCTCCAAAACATTTCTTTTATTTATGATATAACACATTTACCTTTTATATATATATATAAAAAAAATGAACGGATAAAATCAGCATCTGACGAATAAGTTTTTTCACTCATTTTTTCTTCTAACGATCTTAACAGGAAACTTAAAGAAGAGAAAGAGAGAAAAAAATTGGAGCAGAATGAGTTATCCTTTTTATTCTGCGCGCGTCTAATGAACATAAATCTGAGTTCAGACGAATGAATTTTCTTGGCGCAGCCCCATTACCCCCCTTAATGGCTTTGCAGGTAGTCTCCAGTAGACGGGTCGACTCTATAATAGAAAGGGGGTGGACTTGAGGGGTGGATCGCAAGGAGCAAGGGTTAATGGTCTAAATCGCAGGAGCCAAGAGATTTAAAGTTTTGAATTTTAATAACGCCAGCGGTGCCGGGTCCACGATTTATGGCAAGGAATAATATGAGTTTTCTGGCCGCGGTGTTATGTCATAACATGATAGCTTGTTTCGCGGGTGGGTTCCTCTTTATGCGCTGGCTGTTTTGCGGTGCAGGATTAGGACAGTGCCGGCCCACCTTATCTATTAGGGCATTAATATCCCTTGATGTGAATAATGGAGTCTATTGCGGTGCTTTCTCGCCGCCATAAAGCAGTCCGACGAAAACATTCTCACACCAGGCGGCAAACGAAATAAATAACCACAGTCTGGGAAACACTATCCGTCTCTGGTCCAACAGAAGTGATAAGCATAAAAATCCCTTGTTAGCAGTGTAGCAAACAGCCCAAGACATATGATATTCTGTACCAGATATGTAATTTGATAAAGTGCGGCATGATTTCAAAAAAATTCAACCTGTAATAAGACGAGAACTGTTTTAAGGTACCATATTTTATATTAACTTCATTTTAAAGGACAGTCTTGAAATGCATGGGTAGCTCTCCATGTCAGAATTACATAAATGAATTTTTATGCAAATAAAATAAATGACAGTGTAGTAATTTACAACTTTGACCCCAGTAGCATGCAAATATTGTAAAATATTGCATGACATTGATCAATATGCGCAATATTGTTTAATATTGAATATTGATTGATATTATATCGCACAATATTGTAAAGCAGTTTGTGCTACCAGGGAACTTCGTTGAATGAATGCGTAGATTATTTGTTAATAATCGTAAAGCAAAAGGAAGGTTTTAAAATATCCTTGTTCTCAGGATTTAAGATATGCAATTAAAAAAAACCACTCTGTGATTGTAAAAGAAATATTTAGTTCCAGCTAGCAGTATACAGAAAAAGTCTTCTAAAACAAAATTTTTTGCAGACAACAGGCATAAACTATTTCATCAGAATTCTTAGCATAATCTTATATTATCTTCCTTAAGAATTAGGTCGATTACTTCTTTGGAAAAAAACAACGCACAGCCATTAAAAAAGCGTTAATTAGCTTTTATCTATTATTTTATACTTATATATAAATATTTTATATTTTATACAACGTTTCTTTGAGGCATGGTAATCTTTCCATAATGAAGATTTATTAATTCGATGTAAGAGTATTTCCCCTAGTTATTTCTAAACATTTTAACTTCTGCAAAAACTTTTTTATATTCGATATAAAATGTTTAATTTTATGCTTTTTAATTTAATAACATGTGCAAAATTAATAATCTAATTAAATTGATATTAACCAATGAATTCTTATTAGTCTAAAAATATAGTCAGAATTTATTCCCCTTTAACAAGTAACTTTTTCTGAGCGACCGATTTAAAGAAAGCGAAATAGGGGTGGGGGGAACCTAACTAGTACATAATGAAAAAAATGGTAAAGCAAATTGGCAAAAATTACACAAATCGAACAAAAAATATTCAAATTAAATGACTTACCCAATTAAGCTGACTAAAGATTCAAGGAAGAGTTTGCTGAAACAGTCCAATATAACTCGCAGAAGGGTTATACAAAACATTAAATACCTTATAGGGCACTTTTCCATTAGCCGGGTGTTGCGAGAAATCGCCAAATAATGTAGAATTCCGATAATTTTTTTTACATTCGATTTGCACTTTATTTAGCGACTTGGCTCTCATTTCGTTCACTTTGGCGTCATTTCCGCCCGGATAACGGAAAAGAGCTCCTCTCTTTATAGATATCAAAAAAGGTACATATATTTTCTGATATTTGACCGAAAACTATGATCTGGAAATAGTCTGAATCAATGGATCTCGAATAACATTTTTACTTCTGACTACTGAAGTTATTCATTATGCTATTGACGATTTTGTGACACAAGAATTGCGATGAGCTAGCACAAGCGATTAATTAAATATTTTATGCAACATTATCTAAATCAAAGTATTTTTAAACTTCACATTTCGATAGACATATAATTCATACTATTTTAAAAACTCGCACTATTTCTTTCATTGTGCTATGCATTTCTCTAATTTTCTTGCAGCAATTATATCATGCGTAATAATATCGGTGTTTATAAATGGACATATATTGAAAAAAAATTAACTTTGTCTTAATTCTGAAGTTAAATCTCAAATACAAGTACAGCAAAATGTAACGATATTTTTATTATAAGCATACCTTACTCTGCAACTTACTAAACATATAAAAACAAGCTAAATCTTCTGATAATAAGCTGCCCATTTATTAGAAACAATTAAATAAATCCCAGATTGATACATTAAACGCAATAATGAAAACAATTTAAATTTCTTATATTGTTTATGCTAATATATGGTAATAAAATGAATTTACAAATATTTATTTAAAAATTATTTATATTATTCAAAAATCTACATTGGAATTGATTTAATGGTAGTAAAAAGAGAATGTTTGATATTTATAATAATATGAAATTCATTTCTTTGCAATAATAGTTTCGTGAGTGATTGAGAAAAATCTTAAAACTACATTTAATTTTAAAATAAAAGTTTTAAAAAATCAATACGCACAGTTTCATTTCCTAAAGTGTTTATGTGCCGAGTTTTATAGCTTTAGCGAAAATAATCTATTGGACAGAGTGTCAACAGGCCCATTGAATTTTATTATTATTAACGACACCGGAATTTTTATATTTTTAAATAAATATGCTTGGATTTCGCAAAAAGTTTTTAAGAATTTTAAATCATTTATATACTTAAACTAAAAATTATGAATTTTTTATATTAAACCTTGCATAAACAGTTCTATCTAAATGTATCTATATGAAAATGATGTTTTCCGAATGGAAGAAGATTTGAGTGCAGTACTAGATGTGTCGTCAAAATTTTCACTATTTCTTTTTTCATCTTTTCAAGAATATCTTGATATTATAAAATAATCTAAAGAAAAGTCATAGCTACTAAATAGCCCATCAAATTCCATTGCACATCATCAACCAAGTCGCTAGGAAACACATTGCCAATCTCAAATTCATCCAGAATTCTCATTTTTCGAACTATCAAATCCTTTACTAAACTAGTAAGGTAAGAAAAAGAAATTCTGCCGTAAACATTTTTTAAGAATAGTTTTCGTTTAATCCCAAATCGAGGAAAATATATAAATATACGGAACTTTAAAAAGTTTCTTTGTGCCGCTAAGAAGAGACTATCGTGGAACTTTTTGCTTCAATTTTTTCCCGCCATTTTCCGAAATGAAGAATCTGCTGTGACACAAGTTCTCTTCTTCCAATTTCAATCCCTGTATCTAATCGAAATGAAAAACTCTCTTCTATTTACTTTACTTACTTACATACACACACACACATATATATACGCGCAGATAGATCAATGTATTTTTTTCACTCTCTTCGATCTCTTCAAATTTTGTCCCCCAAGCTATGAGATTTCTAGTAATGCTTTCAGCTTTACAGCTTTAAAAAGGTTCTCTTACTACAAAGTGAGGAAGTGAAGTAAAAGAATTTTTCTTCCATTTTATGTAGCAAACGATTCACGGGCTCGATGGTGAAAATAACCCTAGGTACGGTTACAAGTATGGAATGTTCTAGAGAAACGGAAAAAAGTGTCCCATCGAAGTCGACTCAGCGGTTAATGCCCACTTGCTGGAAGTTATATATATATATATATAAATAAGAGAAAAAAGTAATCTATTTCTTTTCTTATTTTTGTCCTGTCCGTGATATCATTCTTTGGAATGTAATTTTTTTTCCTCATAGGTAGATTTTACTTCCACTAAAAATTGGAATGGTGAGTTTTAAGCGTTGAAGGAAAAAGTTAAATCTCTAGAGAAAACTTATCCCATTATTTTAATTTGTTGTTTCTTTTGTATTCGATGATATGATTTTTAAAAAGTTTTAAAAAAAGATACAATGAGTATTTTGGATTATTTCTTACACTTCGGCTTACTTGGGTTTTTGGTAATCATTGTTTTCTTTAAATTCTAGGAAATACACACATCTAGAAACTGTTATTCTCTTAACAATAATTCGGATCTCATTGTCGTAAAGAAATTAAGAAAAGTTATATTTAGAAAATCTCACATTCATTAACATCGTGCTTATGTAGTGAACAAAATATTTTTTATAATGTACTTTAGATATAAATATATTGTGACATCAAAACTTTTAGTTCTTTGTATATCTCTTTTATTCGCTATCCATAATGTTCTCAAATGTTAAAACAAAAACTAAACCCTACAATCGACGTAAATTTAAAATAATAACTATTGCAGATCTGAACTTACTAATCTTTTCTGTTGTCAGGTAAGTAAAGAATGTAAATAAAATGTGAAGTTTCGATCCCATAATTTATTTTCATTATTTCTTAAGTTTATTCGTGCATTGATAAATCAGAAAGGTTGCATACAAAGAAAAACTTATAAACTTAACTAGATGCCGATTTAAAAGTTGAGATTTCGCATCCAGACTAAAAAAGGTATTCCATCCAGCTTTATAAACAGTCATGGATTATTATTCATTCTATATGATCGTATTTATTTGAATACTATATCAGGTGTGAAATTAAATTTCCCATCATATTATCTTTTGTTCAGTTTCAAAAAAGGTTGCTTATTTTTAGTCCTTTTTATTTTTATGACCTCTAGGAAATAATCGCTAAAAATATGCAAACTATCTCCAGCCATTCTGCTGTAAGTCACCAAGTAGACCAAATCATCCAACCATCGAGATGGAAAAAAAGATTCTGCGATAAGTCGTAAAAAAGATCATAAAAATTACCTTGTGATTACTGGTTATTTCAAGCAAATATTATTATTTATAGACTTTATCTAACAAACTATACATCAATTCTCTTCACAAACAGTCTTTATTTCATTCAGATGGAGAACGAGAATAAAAAGTTGCAAAAATAATTTCGATGTATTTTAGACATGTATTAAAACAATGTAAATATCTGAGTGGCATATAACTTTACATTGACTAATTGCAACTACAATTTTCTTTCTCCTCAGTTATAACGAAAATAAAGCATTTTTTATGAAATGAATTTATTTCATTACTGATCAACCCGAAGTAAGGAATGCTATGTAAGGAATTTTTCTTATATTCTCAGTGGTTTAACTTTTTTAAATAAGTTTCTTTAAGGCGATAAAATAATGTCACAGATCTTTGTGCAATTAAATTTTATTCAAAGTCTTCATTACCGGCTTTCCATTTATACCTAATTTTTTGGAATAAATATAACCTTTGCTAATTTATTTTAAATACTATATTCCATAGTGTGAAATATTTTTAAAGAATATTAAAATGTATTTACAAATTACAAATTTAAAAAAAAATATTCATCTCTCTATAAGATATATTGAAAATCATGGTAATCCCAGTAAAAAATTGCTAAAATTACGAAGTTTTCAAAATAGTGCTCTTGTTGCTTCAATATATAAAATCCTAATTTGCACTCATTGCTGGTCAGCATCGTTACAATATCGTAAGGAATTCAGAATATCGAACATCGAAAAATGTCTTACAATATATTGTAGTAATAGAGATACTATAATTAAATATATAAATTTAGTGATACAAAGGTATATAATATTGTCATGCCATTTGATTACTCACAGTATTGTTTAATATCTTAAAAATATTGTTACATTATTACGGATTACCTTGTGCTGCTTGAGAATTTAAAATTCAAACTTGTTTCTCCGTCTTCATTACTTGTCAGATTAAATTACTCTTACGTCAAAGACAGATTTTCATAATGTATCCCATTGTTACAACTTAATCCTCTTCAAATGTTTTAAATTTATTCTCTTCAGACTGTGAATCCCGCCATTTTTAGCTCATTTTGCCTATTTTTGTTTTCATGATTAATAGAACAAATTAAAAGTAATAGCCATTAGTGGAAAGCTATAGTTTTATTTCATAGATTCCATCCTTCTGTTACTTACATATGCATTCCTTCTCCCTTTAATCGACAAACAATTATCCAACACGAATCGTATGTAATCTATTCCATTTAACTTCAACAATTCGAAATCTGATTGCCCATTCAGTGATGGCTATTTAAAAAACAATTCTATTTCATGGCAATCCAACCATCTGTAGATCTGTATTCTTTCCAATGTGCGAAAACAAGAGTATGCCCGACGGCCATTGTTTATGCTGCCTTCCCCCCCTCATCTTTCCAGTTTCGAGTTATATCAATTAAGTAATAATTAGACAGGCTTCTCTCCTGAATTTCGGCCTCTCCCTTAAAGCACTAGAGGCAGCCATAAGGGTGAAGTTAATAGCCCCGGGAGAATTGGGGACGAGGCTATTTAACCTCGTGCTCAGCGCTCCCTTCCGGCAAATGTCAGATTCCTCGTGTCAAATGAATTAATGATAAATCAATGGACTTTTGCATTCGGCTTCATAATGGAATAGGGTGAAAGGATGATTGTTTCTATCGCAGAACCGCACAGTTATTTAAAGTGATTTCTCTTGATTAATATCAAATAATGGCAGTAATTTTTTAAAAAAAGTAATTTTGTTTAAAACTACAAATTTAGGCTCTTGATGCTATTAAGTTATTATTTTTTTTCTTACGTTGATGGATTTTTCATTTTCTAGTACATGAGGTATTCATATTGAAAATAATGTAAAAGTCTAAAAATGTGGCATCATTTTGATGATTATTCCAAAATTTTGATATTGTACCTGTTAGTGAACCCGATAACTCGAGATAAAATAGAACGAGTGAGAGAATTGAATTTTCATTAAGTATTCTTTGCAACAAAATTATAAATATGTAAAAAATATGCCGGTTGAATTTGAAAAGTTTAGTCTCTTTGTCAATACGTGAATTGATGAACTCAGAAGTTGTAGAACGAATTGTGCAAATAGAATTTTGTATATATTTTTTACTTCATAACAATGGAATTTCGTATATAATACATCATGATCATGGAATTAATCAACTGGATAATAGAACATAATTCTTTACATCATAATAAAGGAATTTGGTACATAATTCTTTACATCATAATAATGGAATTAGGTACATAATTCTTTACTTCATGATAATGGAATTTGGAACATAATTGTTTACATAATAATAGAGGAATTCTTTACATCATAATAATGGTACATAATTCTTAACATCATGATAATGGAATCTGAAACATAATTGTTTAAATAATAATAGAGGAATTTGGCACTTAGTTCTTTGCATTATAATAATGGAATTTGGTACATAATTCTTGCTATTTGAAAAATCGGTTGTTAATTTCATAGTTTCTTAGAGTAAATTCTTATCTTACAGCTCTTAAATTGTATTCTGGATATTTTTTTGAACTTTAATTAATTTCTTTAAAATATTTAACGATCCTGGATAAGAGCACTGGGAAGCGTAACTTATCTGGACGGTATTCTGAAACACTTGCCAAGAAAAACACTTTGTGCGGGGTTTTTTTCTTTGCATTCCAAAATGAAATATGAAGGAGTGAAACTATTATAATATGTACCATTGATAACAACTGGAGAGTAGAAATTCATATCATGCCCATGGGCCGATTACTTTGGCTATGCCCTGTTTTTTAAAAGTTTTTTTTTCTGTACTATAGCATTTGTTAATTCTTAGTAATATTGTGCAATCTAAAAGTATTGATGTATTTTTAATTTGTGTTATTTGACTATTGATTCAATTTCTTTTTATTTCTTTATAACTTAATTAAATAATTCGTAATCATTATTCTAGAAAGACTTTTGCGCCTTACAAATTTAATTTGAAAACGGATATATGCTTAATATCTTCGAATTCCCAGATTGAAGGTCTTTGATAATTCTGAATCATTTGGTTGTAAAACGGTTTTTCACATGTAGTTCAATTTATAATGGATTTTGTATACGCTGTTCGGAAAGTAGACGATTAGCCGCTTCTGAGCAAATTCCCAATATAAATGTATAAAAATATACTAACTCAAACTCATTCCTCAAAATAAAGCTACAAAGGCATAAAAGTGTGTACTTCTTTCAGCATAAAGGCTAAGTATATATAGAAACATATGCAGCGCAAAGAATATTAATTCAATAAGAATTAGTATTCATAAATATTAACAGAATAAGAAATAAATGAAAAAGCGGAAGAAGGAAAGTTAATAAAATAATAATAAACTATGAAATAAAAATAAGTATGCAGTAGACGATAATAAATAATTTTCGAAAAAAACAATAACGCTAAAAAAACTTTTAGGTGATAAAATAATGTTAGATAAATAATTTTAAAATAAATAAGAAAGCTAGTAAATGTTTAAATAATAACATGTCAATAAATTAGAATTAGGGAGATTGATCCACTTAGTTGAATTTATTTGCCATATGTTGGTAAAATTCTGTTAATTGTTCTAGTCTAGACTAAGTTTCATTGAATTTTCGTTTAAAAATTATTTTGCTCCTTCGCATTATGATAATTCAAAGCAGAATAATGACTGATTTTTTTATTTATAATGTAGCGGAAAATTTAACTATGAATGTTATTAATTTTGTTAATGCCAGGAGCATTTTCGTTGTATGTTATATTGTAACATTCAACAACATATTTAGATGACATTTCACAATACGTTATTCGTGTGACTACAAAAATAAATAAAAAAGTTTTTTTTTTATTTCCAATGAAAATATTACCCTCTGTTGGCTGTCTAGCGTCTGGAATTCAGACGCAATTATTATTTTTTTTAAAGTAACTACAGGGAAAAGAAAAAAAACAATATTAATTAACATGTCACAAAGTAAACATTAAGAAAAAGAAAAAGACTGGAAGACAGGAATTAATAGATTCAGATGGAACTTAATACAAATATAGAAGAAAAGAAACTATTGCATTAATTTATACATAAGGTTTTGATATTCAAGAGATGCTTCCATTTTATATTTTAATTCAAATGCATATATATTATCAAATTATTCATTATTAACCAACTCATATATAATTGCTTTGATATTTTTAAAAAATTCAATTTTTGACAATAATTCATGTGGTTATATTTTGACAATAATTCATATTATCAAAATATGTCTAACTCCTTAGCAACCAATTCATACATATTTCTCTGATATTCATGAAATGTTTTCTATTGTTGACCGTAATTCATATTCAGATATCCTATCAGAATATGTCTAATTAATGAGCAGTCTTAGAAAAATTGTTGCATAAAATTCATACATAATGGCTTTTATATTCTAGAAATTTTTTCATTTTTATTGCAATTCATACACAGATATATTATCAAAATATATCTTATTCCTTCGCAACCTTATAATATTATTACATAATTTCTTTAAGTTAATATATAATGATAATTTGCAGCAAATGAAAACTAGACAACTCCATTCATATGCAATAATAATACTAATAAGGGCGAAATTGAGTTTTGAACTTGTATGCTTTGACATCAAAGACGAGACTTATAATTTCCCTACAACCAAGCCGGATCATTTAAGTTAAAAGTAATTTCTATGATTTCCGGTTCACGCAAAGTTGACTTGCAAATTATTCGACTTTCATTTTTAAATTTTGCATGGGAACATAAATTTGTATTGTAATTTTTAAATCAAATGTTATGTGAAAACTGTAATAAATCTATAAGTTTTTTTTATCCTTCCAGCTGCTTGATTCTTTTATAAATCGGTTGTTAATAGCAATATATCTTGATAGCTAACATTCCTCAAGTAATCTTCAACTGTTGCTCGCTTTGAAGAAGCGTTTTATCTAGGCTTTTAATCTATTCTCAATAGATAACCAGAATCAATTGAGATTGCTTGTTCCCTATTATTTCACTCCTTTCAAAAGCGCCTCTTTACAATTTTACAAAAATGCAATACGATATGTCTAATAACTTAATTTGAATATTGCCATCTGTTTTTCTAATGTTTAGCTTCAGATGCCTATATGTTTCATCTGCATATCCCAGCGACTTTCGTTCCGTTTCGAATCTTTTATTCGTCCTCTTCGCATGAATAAAAGGTGTTCTATCGATCAATCGATTATTCGTTCGGTGATTCGTTCTCCGCTTTCGAAATTTTCCTTTTCTTCTTTTTATTCGCTTCACTATAATGACAATCAATCGCTGCATTTTTACTTTACCCGAAGCCGTAAAGTGCTTTTATCTTAACGTATTGCGATGTGTGGAATGTTAAAAAGAAATCCCCCGCGCCAATAACAGAAAATTTATTTTATTCCAGTAATGGTTTGGATGTTTTGCGGAGAAAAAAATCCATTGTTTCAATATGAAAAAATGATTGTTCGAACAAGAATATGAGGGGGAAAAAAAGAAACAGTTTCTCGATTTTTTTCCTTCTTTCCTAAAGTATCTTTCATTATTCGAATGTTATTAGTAGAGGTTAAAATTTAATTCGGTAATTGCAATACACTTAATAATAAATTAATTGATTGTTTTGATCGATTTTCGTGATCCGTTTCAAAAGTTTTTGATTTAAAAAAAAAAACCAATAGATGATATTTGACTTTAATTATATTAGTTCCTTATTAAATGCTACAAAAAATTCAATATGGAATCTTCATAATCTAAATGCTTGATGAACTTATTTTGACTTTTATTTTGTAATTCCTATTTACATCAAAATAACAAAATTAATAATCGTCATGGGTATATCTGTACGTTTTTGGGGAATTTATTTTATCCCCTTGATTAAGAATTTTATGCTTCATCGAAAAACGTTTGTTTTCTCTCTTGGAAATTTAAGCACTGCTCTATCTTTATATTTTATATCGCTGTAGTTCTAACTTTCTTCCTCCCTTTTTATACAATGTCTAGCTAAAATTTATGCTCCAGATTTCAGAATAAAATGCAAGTGTATAATTTGTTACTGGTGGTAAACGATATTGTATTCACTTATTTCTCTTATGAACTATAAGCATATTAAATATAATCCTTCTCAGTTTTTTGGAATAAAAAAATGCGACTAAATATATTTTTTAACAACGGAAATATCTTGAATTTCAATGTAATAAGAGATTTATTATGGAAAATTACGCAAAAATTATCTTTCTAAAATAGCCAAAATCCCAGAAGCATTTGCAAGATATATAAATCAATATAAGTAGTTTTTTTTTATTAAATATTAATTTAGTGTAAAAATTGAAGCAATATTTTAAACAGTTAAGAGTTAAAACCTAATTTAATCATAAGTTAACTCAAAAATTCATTAAAAAAAAAAACGTTGTCAGATCTATACTCCCACCCTGACACCAATGAAAGTATGTTTTGCATTATTTTTAGTAAAGATAAATTCTCGCTGGAATCCCATTGTGATCGTAAGCGAATTTTAAATATGCATTACAAATTATTTATTTTATTTAGGAGATTATGTTATGCAAAATATAAGAATTCGGAAAATCTTTCTTTATATTTTTAAAATTTTTTATTCAAATGAAAAAAATCTCATACACCAAAAAATGTAATACTTTGCAATTTTTTGGAATAATCTAACCTGTTTTCAAAAATTTTTAAAAATTACAGAAAACTAATTTTTTATTATAGAATATTTAAACGATGAGTCAATATGAATAATAGTTCTAATATGTGTTTGCACCTTAAATAAATATCGAATTAGCTACTTTCAAGAGTGAATTCTAATCTTTATGTAAACTTAAAGAAATTTACATATACTAATACTAGTGAAGTTAATATAACCCTATATCTCTTTCTCACGTTTTTGCTGTTTTATATCCATTTTCTAAATAAATTTAAAGCTTCGCCATTTTGTTTGTTTGCCCAGTGGAAATGGAAATTTAAATTAATAGTAACTTAATTATTTAATTAATTGATTATTGTGTACCTGACCTAAACATTTGCTTGTTTTTCTATTATTTGCAATCCAAATTTAAATGAAAAAATATAGTAATTTAAATTCATAGTGAGAGTTTTGTTTCTGAGTCGGCTTTCACTGTATAGCTTTTGAATTATCTATCGTCTGCTGATGAAGTTTATCTCTTGGAAATCACAGTATTATTGTCTAAATCTCGTAACGTTTTTTAAAAATAAGCCAAACAGGTCAAAATATTGTTTCTTTAATCTATAAAGATTGTTGGTTCAGGAATAATTTAAACTAATTAAAATATAGTTATTAGAATTAATTCAAAAGATTGCCACATTTGGCGATTTATCGTCAACTAAATTTACAAATTGATTTCCAAACTATACATTCTTCGAATTCATACGAATTGTCTTAATTAATTTGTCATTAGCCAATTTAAACCAGTTTGAAACAATCACAAGACTATCAGATTACATATGCGTCAATGTAAAAAAAAAAACCGATACTTTTTTTAAAAATCTGGAAATGGGTTGAACTCCAAAACTTGGTTTGCCAACCAGAAAAATTGAAAAGCAAAGTTAAAAAAATTATATATATTACAAATAATAATGTTCGACATGATAACTTGATATTTGTGACAGTAGATTTCCTTTTTAATTTTTAAAAAAATAATTTTATACAAAAAGAATCGATAGTATCAATAGTATATCAATCAAAGAATCAATAGTATAAAAACTCCAGTATCATTTCATTCTGTCTTCTTACAAGTTAAATTCTTCATCACGGTTTTCTGAAAAATAGAAAGTATAAATATTATTTCTGTATCAAGTGAAGAAAAGACCTATAGAATACATAAAATAAGAAAACATTTTTAACAAAACTTTTTCATCATGTTATATTTCAAATAAAAATTTGAAATTTATACTTTGACCTTATTCCTTTCATAAATTCGAAAAGTATACATAAACTGGTAGTTACACAAATATTATACTTCTATCAATTAAAATTATTAAAAATTATTAAGGATATTAAAGGTGATTAAAAAGTGTTCTTTTAATGAAAATATCGAAAATGAATGTCGCTTATCTAAAATCGGGATTGGAGTCAAATTCAAAAATTGTAAAGGCTTGTGGTGCCGAAAACATATAAAAAGTAATATAAGTCACTTTAAATATAAAAAAGGCCAACATATTTAACAAAAAAGGAAATGTCTCTAGTATGAATATGATTCCGATTCTCAATGAGTGTTAATGATAGCATTACAGACTTTTATGGATATTTAGTCTAATTTTTAGAATTTTAATAAAAGATTTATGTTCTGAACTTTAGTACATCAATAAATGTTTTGATTTTAAATTTTTTATTTTTTATATGTTACTATTTTTTTTAAATCTTTGATATAATTTTGTAGTTAATTGATATGGAATATTATAATTTATCTTTTCAATTTTTACCAAAAGCTTCCTTTTAATAATGAAAATTAATTTAAAAGCAACTAATTAATTTCGACAGAGAAAACCGTGCAAAATTTTAGAGCTTTGACGTATCAAAAAGTAAAATAAATGCTTAGAAATTACATATAAAGAAACAAACGAATAGTACAATTTTTTTAAATATGTATAATTATAACAGAAATTTCAAAACGTACTCCTCCTTCTTTTGTGACGATCCCAGGAACGCAATTCAGACCATCTTTGCAAGGACACCCAAAAATATTCTTATTCCCATGTTCGGTTTTCGCTGGTTCCATTATGCAGTGATCTCCTGTAAAATTTCAGAAATGATATGTATTTTCGAATGAAAGTAAAATAAGAATTAAATAATTATATAAACATGGTTATGGGTCGCTTAACATTTTTTTTTCCGTTAAAACATTTTAAAACAAATGTAACATGTAATGTAAAATTTCCTTCAAATTTTACATTCCTACGACTGATTAAAATATGATTAGATGTCTATTGTTTTGTGAAATGTCATTGTAAATGGTCAAGCCTGCAAGATACCCACTTACAGGACGGCTTCTTTAGTGGCATTGAGTCCGTAACCTGAAATCCTCCTGTTCCGAAGCCGAGACCTTAGCTGCTGCCCACTGTGGCCCTTGCAGTTTATTGCCTAGCAGAATCTATAATCTAAAATATTGCTAGGAATTTTGCATATTAACACAAGATATTTTACAACACTTCCATAATGCTGTGAGATATTCTAAGAACCGGACAATATTGTGAAAATATGGTGACAATATTCTGGGTCATTGTTCTAATCGGATTGTATAATATGTTAGCTGAAATATAAAAATTCTATTGCGGTTCAAAGTTACGAATATAGTTTCAAAACAGTGCGTTACTTCAAATGAGGATGTTAGTTTCTAAATTAAAAATTGCTCTGAAAAAGTTTTCATTGAATTTCGCAGTCAGAATTGTTACCATAATTTGAATTTTTTTTTTAAAATTTCTCTTTGTAATGTTGATGCTTTGCCTCGAATATTCTCGAAAACTTTTTTCGATGTAATTTTGATTTCAAATCAAGCTTGCGATAATGGAAAGATGTCCAACGACAATGCCATATGAACCAAGTTCACGCATTAGATGGATGGTTCATTAATGAAGTCGATTCTTGAAGTCACAGTTGTGTCAAAAAAGTCTCTAATCAAAATTTTCATACAAAATTGGTTATTAACTAACTTGATCTAAATGGATTGAATTCATGAATCTCAAGTACAAGGAAACTTTTGTGTAAAATAAAAATAGTTAAAATGCACTCTATATAAGAACGCTATGTTCAGAACAGATTTCTCAAATTATTTAATAACCCCATACTTTTCTTATTATATCTTTCTCCATTAACTGTCTTTGGTTTCCTTATTGGGAAACTGTTCTGTAAACGTCCCAAGGAATTCCTTGCAGAACAACTCTCCCAGCCACTTTGTTTTATGTATCTCTGGTAATCGGCCCGATGTCCCTCCGGGATATTTACAGCGCGTGTCGAAGAAGAGTTTTAACGACAATTTCCGTCGAATTGTCCGTAGGAAATAACAGTTGCGCGTTAAAGCGAATTTATTGCCAATAAAGCCATTTATCATGACTCTAAATCAGTCCCTCAACGCTGCTATTGGGACCCTAACAACTTTAAAACATTTGTGCTGGGCCGGATTAAGGTTTTCGGAAAGTTTCATCTCCGATTTTTCACTAAGAAATGTTTTGTAAATTGGTTTCTAAATAATTATGATCGTATGAAATAATGTACAATGAAAACAATGCAGAAGTCTTATATGTACATTTTATCTTACACTGGTATATTTATATATATGCTTATGCCGACGTCCTGACAAAGGAGTAGTTCATTTCCTACATGATCTGGACGTCCAAGGTAAGGGTACGGTTGTTGTTCTTCATCTTTGTTTCATCTGTGAGGTTTGTGAAAGTTCTCCCCCTTATATTACAGGATTGTGCAAGCAAACGTGAAGCATGAGTAGCTAAGTCGTACTTTTAACTCTAGATGGAGCTACTGAAAAACAAGAGACGCTCATCTCGGTTTAAATAGCTGACTTCATCGAGAGGGCTTGTCCACAACAAGTGCCATTAGTAACGACAACAACATATATGTATCCTCAGAAAGAATTCATTTTCATATCGTTAATAAAACCATATCAACATAACGACACTTTAACTTCTCAGTTTCACTGTTTCCCTATCACCCACTCGGGACCCAATAATGGTAACTTTAACTGTCTTAAACTTTTGCTTAGCAATTAGTTCTGGTTTCAGCAATATTACCGAAAATGAGACCCTCTCCCACTTTTGGAACTTTTGAAATCCACGAGACCCTCTCCATCTTCACTGTACTTTATATTGTAAAGAGTATAAACTACACCACTTTTCTCTTCATACCTAGTATTCAGACTTACTGAAATAAATTTCCTTTTAATCAATTAAATTACCAATAAATGGATTTGTGGTTATTTTTTATATACTGCAAAATCTTTTAAAATTCTTTAGTATACAAAACCTTAACCTTTATATATATATACTCAAGCCTTCACCCGTGACTTCGTACGCGTGGAAATTTTGATGTATATGTATAAGACAGATTGATGAATTCCGTTATTCATATACCGTTTGTCGAGTTTCAGCTTATCTAATTGTAGCTTATCGTTCCGCTTCCTTAATTCTTCTAAATTCTGCTTGAGGATTCGACTCTCTACTTCTAGTTACTCTCATTGCCCTTGCTTTATTACTCCTTTTCGAAAGATTATTTTTGCGTTTCCCGGGCAATTCGAAAAAATATCAAATAATAAATCATAAAGATTAAAACTATCCTAATAACAATGTGCTTAAAACTATAAGCTTATATGAAAAATATAAAGCATAAAAATACAACTTAACCACTTTTAGAATACACAGCTAACTTAAGAATAATTTATTTACTGTATGCACCAAAGAGCAAATCAAGTCCGTATTTCTTCAAAATCAAGTCAAATCCGTTTTATTTAAGGATCGAGATTGAGATAGCTACAATAGTAGTATGAACATAATTTTTAAAATTTCAATTTAAATGAAAACACAGTTGTCAACAATCACGCGTGAACTTTCAACGTCAGTTGGCGTAACTCAAATATCTAACTTTCCTACGCCAGTAGGAATAATGCAATTCAGATTATAACGTTTTTATTTCCTTTTTTCTGTTTTCTTTTAATTTAAAAGTACTTCAGAATGAATCCCAAAGTTCCATTAACATTTGATTTCAAATACAGCAAACACTAAGAAGTAAACAGAATCGTTTGAAAGAAAAAAGTCGAAATTCTGCTAAGCCTAACTCCAACTCTGTTGAGGAGCAAAAAACTGGAGTCTTACTCATCTTGGGAGGGATTTGGCCTCAGCTTTTTGAAGCAAAAGTTAGGTTTTAATTTATAAAAAATTAACTACTCAATTAACCGTAATAAAAAGTAGCCTATGTTCTATTCCTGACTGTAATATAACTTTGTAATAAATTCCATCCAATTCTGTTCAGCCGTTCTGGGGTGATTGAGTAACAAACCTCCATCCATCCATCTAAACATCCAAACTTTCACATTTATTATATTTATGCTACTTTTTACAACTATATACCAAGGAAATGGGAAGAAAAGAATACGATATGCGTAGGCTGTTATTTACATTTATTAAAAGAATGAGATCTGAGAAAAAATATGGGGTGCTGATTCTGCTATTTATCTGCTATTATTACGCAGCTATTTAGTTTCCCAATGTCATCAGCAAACTGTAAAGTAGCATTTTTTAAAATGTATTTTAGTCGTTATTACTCATTATTTCTGAAAAGATCTAGAAGAAAACCGATCTCATCTGTCTTCAAGATAATTAAATCTTTTATAGACAAATTTATGTGCTGATTATATCTCAGATAATAAATGCGATTACTTATTTATAACTTTTGACTCTTAGATTATGTGGAACAAAAGTGCAACATTTTATAATGGAAAAAATTCTAATAAATTCTAATTGAAATAGAGTGCGAATTTGAAATTGTTTAATATTCAGTTAAAAATAATATAGAAGATTGCATTGGCCATTCTTTCTTGTATTATTTAATCATTCATTTAGAAAACCTGATAATTTTTGCGAGTACATTGCATACTTATATAGACTAAGAATCTAAGAAAACTCTATTTCCTTTTATGTATTATTTTATTATTCTCACTTCTTAAAACATTAACGTTTTAAATAAATTTCTCAAAAAATGTATTAGAAAAAACATATTCCACTTCTTATTTTTAGAAATAATACAACACAAAAATTACTCAGTTTTTAAAGATATCATCTAAACTGAATCCTAAACATTATTGAACTCCAAAAAAGAGGAACTACATTCAAAGATTTATTAACGACTGGTTGACTACTACCTTGTCTTACACATGTTCCCATTCCCATCCGGTGATCTCTAATCAAACATCCAATGTTAACCCGAGACTTAATGTAGCATGGGCGCTTAATGCAACCGAAAACGTCCGCTTTCCCAACAAATGCCTGTCCAAAAAAGAGTGGAAGAGGACTAATTGCGAGAGCGGATTTCCAGGATAAATCTTGCGAGAAGATGTAATTGCCCCTCTTCCTCTTCTTCCGTCTACTGCCATGAAAATCACTGGGAACTCTTTTAGCCTTCTTCTTTTTCCATTCTTCTCTAGTCGAACCCAATCGGAATTGTTGTGCTCGGATTTGAGGTAGAGTTGATGAAAGAATGGACTCTTGTAATGATACTGTTGACTCAGATTTCATGACAGACATTTTATTGGCTATGAAAGCTATCTATAAGCCTCGTTCCCAATTTTTGGTTCGTTCTAAAGTTGTGTTCTTGGAGATATCAATTAACTCCCAAAGGGTTAGATATATAAATATATTTTTTGACAATCATAGGGAAAAATATGTCTTGAATCTGTTAACTATAAGTATTGATTATTATTATCAATCGAACATTCTGTTTATGAAATATGAAATACTTACCATTGCGCTTAAAAAATACTAAAATTAAATTCATACTATGTAATTACATTAGGTCCATAAATAATAAGAAAAAAAAATCGTATCAACCACCATATTTAACCCAGAATATATAACCCAGAATTATATCTGAATACTTGGTAGCAGTTTACTTAACTTATTTAATCCAGAGTCGAAGATAGTTTAGACGAGGTACTTTGCCATAGTTTAGATTTATTTAACCCATATTTGAGTATATTTGAATTTAGAATAGAGATACTTGGTAACAATTTAAATTCATTTAAGCCAGAGTAAAGGATATTTGAATTTAGACTAAAGATACTTGATAATAGTTTAGACTTATTTAAGCCAGAGTTAGGGATATTTAAATTTAGACTAGTGATACTTGATAATAGTTTAGACTTATTTAATCTAGAATTAGGGAAATTCGAATTTAGATTTGAGATCTGATAACAGTTTTGACTTACTTAATCTAGAGTTAATGTTATTTGACTTTAGAGTCGAGATGATAACAGTTTAGACTTATTTAATCAAGAGTTAAGGATATTTGAATTTAGACCAGATATACTTTTCCAGTAATTAGAGATACTTGGTAACTTGGTAATTCTTAAGGATAGAAGGAGGAGTTGGTTTTAATAACAAACAAGTCAAATGTAAGTATAATCTATCAGTCTATCCGTCTACCTATCAGTATCATAGTTCAACAGCATAACTCACAAGAAATTCAATATTCTTTTTTTACTTGACATGTAGATCTTTAGCAAAATTTTGACCATATCTATCATTGAATGAATTAATTATCTATCTTATGTATGATATATAAGATAAAGGAAATTTAATGTGTGACCAAACCAAAGTTGGTTTAAACATTTCAACAAAATTGATCTTTTAGAATTTGATCCGATCGATGAATTGCGAAATATCCAAACAGCATGCTAGATTCTGATTTTTATCTTACGACGCGAAACATTAAATTGAGTTGACCGATACTTCGTAAAAGTGCGAGGAAATCAGCTTTCTTTCAGAATTGAGCGTTTCCTTCAAAATTCTTTGTTATAAAAGTAATTAAAATACGAAAATAGATTTTAGTGTTCAAACTTTTAAAAATACCACCGCATCGTAATCGAATTTTAACAGATAATTATATGCAGAAATTCAATGGCATGTAGTCATTAAATTTCAGTGAGCTGAAGCCATTTTCGTTATCCATACATTATTTCAGCATTCTACATTACAAAATTAAACGATTCCACAATATGTCTCCGGACTGTAGCCGTACAAAGAAGTTGTTAATGAATTAAAATCTATTTAAATGCAACAATACTTTTTCCCATAATCCAATTTCCCCTGGCACTCTATTTAAAGAGTCAGATAATAGCGAAATTATGTAAATGCACTATTGAAAGTAACTTAAGATGAAGATGAAAAGGAAAAAAAAAGTTATTATTCAGAAAATAGCATTTTTTTTTTCTTTGGGAGGAAAAAAAATGAAAGGAAATAAAAGAAAAGAAAAAATGCAATAAGTACTCTAAGAAATAAAAAAAAGAATGTTAAACATTCGTAATGAAAAGAAAAGTCGAACACTAGAAAATGTGACTCAAATATTTGCATATAAATTGCTTACGGTTTCGGATGGATTTCTTTTTATTCCCTTTGTATATATCCATATATTCTTTCCGGTTTGGCCGTTGAGTTTTCAACAATCAGCTTTTAAACTCTCCGTTTTCGCAGATCTCTCGAGAAAGGCACCGAAAATACTTTCTATAAATTCCAGGCTGGATTGTTACTTCGAACAAAAGGGATATTTTAACTTTTACGACTTAGGGCGTTTAATTCTTTAGTTTTGAAATTCTCTTCAGAAATTATTGTTTCAACTATTTTGAAAAGAAAGACATACTCGTAGCTTAAAAAATGAAATATACATCAAAGACGACCCGAGATAGGTAACCGACTACGTTCGAAGGAAAAATTTTGAAAAATTTGATTTTTTAAAAACTGTTCTTGGTTTTTTGATGTGTTGTCAATTATAAACACTATAAATACAAAAATATTATTTGAGAATTTAATATATTTTGAGAAATAGGAAAATTTTTGATAAATTTTAGTGAAATTTAACCAAAATGGTTAACATTATACACAAAATTGTAATGAAGCAATCCTATTTTTCTTTGTACACAAGTTATAGTCTATAATGAGGAATGAAATGAACCAAAATCTAAGAAACATTTTGAGATGCAAAAAAGTTACGGGTAAAAATATATGTATATAAGCATTTTTTCCATAAATTCGCAACTTAATTTTTCTAAAAATACCTATAAATGAAAAAGTATTTGGCTAACAATAAAAGTTTTGGTTCATTTCATTGCCTATATCAGTGATTCTCAACCTGTGGGGCGCGCCCCCCTAGGGGGGCGTGAGCACACTGATGGGGGGGCGCGAACATATCCAAGAGAAAATGTTATTTAAAAAAAATTATTAAGTGAATGAAAGGAAAGAATAACACACACATACAAAACAAAATACATTTCGACATATTTAATCATTATCTTATTAAATTAAAATAACTTACTAAATTAGAAACAAATTTAATAATTATTAGTGATTTCCTTGAGCCTGTCTTGCAGAGCAAAGTTTTTCGAAGGAGGGTTTAATATTAGAAATAGACACTCTTAGTTCTTTTTCGATATTTAGCTGAGATCTATATTTTGTCTTCAAAGAAGCCACCGCAGAAAATCCAATTTCACAAAAGTAAGATGTTGAAAATGGTAGCAGAATTGCCAATGGTAGAAAATGAGAAATGCCCTTGTTTTTAGTGCAGAAAACTCATCATCCACTCCTGCCCAAAATTCAAAGAGTGATTTATTACTAAATTGTCTTTTGGTTTCGCCGCTTGCCGTGAAGTCTATGAAGGTTTCTTCCTCTTTAATTGAGAGTCCTTCGGGAGTATTTTGAAATGGATCCCTCATCCACTTGTAACTTGATAGCAGTTTGTCGTCAGCAAGAAAGTACTTTTTTAAAATTCTTTGCTAGCATTGCTAAATGATTTTCAATGGTTACAAAAACAACTTTTACATGTTGTTCTTCAGCATTGTAAGTTTTAATACAATCATTCAAATTTGCAAACATTGTTAAGTTTTCTTGTTTTAAATTTCAGCTCCACAATTCCAATTTCCTACAAAAAGCATTAACTTTATCACTCGTATCCAATATATGTGTATTTGCTCCTTGCAGTTGAAGATTCAAGTTAGTTAATTTCTTGAATATATCTACCATGTAGCTCAATTTCATCACAAATAAACTATTGTGAAAATTCCCAGTTTCCGGCCTGTTGTCCTCTTCTAGGAAAACGGCGATTTCTTCCCTTAATTCATAACCACGTTGCAAAAATTTCCCTCGTGATAACCATCTTGCCTCGCAATAAAATAGTAACGTTGAATGTACTGCACCCATGTCTTTATAAAGTGCGGGAAAGATTCTTAATTTCAAGGGTTTCATTTTTATATAATTTACTACGGTTACAACCGTAGTTAACATAATATTCCAAGCAGGACTCATTTCTTTGGAAGCCAAACCTTCTCTATGGATCATGCAATATGGCCAGACGCATTGTGGCGATTTTTGTTTCACAAGAGCTTAAATATTTTGGAATCTTCCGGACATAGAACGAGCACCATCGGTGCATATTCCAACGCAATTCTTCCATTCTATGTTTGCCTCGTTCATAAAATCATTTAAGATCATAAAATCATTGAAAATAATGCGAGTGCAGTTGCTTTGAGTTCTAATGGTTTGTAGAAAAGTAATTCTTCTACTACTGCCAAATCATCACAAAATCTAACATAGGGAATGAAATGAGCATCTTTATTATTATCTGTTGCCTCATCGAGTTGCATTGAAAACAATTTGTCACGTAACTTCGACAAAAGCTGACACTCTACATCTTCAGCTATATCAACAATTTGGCGGGCAACAGTATCATTTGAAAGAGGTATAGACTGCAATATTTTTGCAAAATTATCTCCAAACATAATTTCTACAATCTCTATTGCGGCTTGCAAAATACGCTCTTCACCAATGGTGTGAGGCTTTTTACATCTGGCTATTTTATATTAAACTTTGTAAGAGGCAATTAAAGCTTTTTCATTCATTTTTAAACAATGATTTTTGTTTTTTATATGATTTTAATTTTAATTTGAAAAATTCTCTGGGTTTGTTTACGAACTCACTACGAAGCGTTTCCAAATGTCGTTTAATTTTATTAGGTTTCATGCTGTCTGCCGCCAGCATTTTTGAACAAATGATACACTGGGGCCTTTCTTCTTCATTTACTTCAGTACTAGTGAACCCAAAATTTAAGTATTCTTGAGAATATTTTCTTGATTTTATTTTCGGAACCACGCTCGTCTGTGTACTTGTTGATGCTATAGTCTAATACTCGCTTACGCCCGCTTAAAATTTATCCATCATTCTGCATAAGTCTGCTGCCGTGAATATTTAATACGGTGAATTACAATTACACGAAAATATATATAACATACACATTCAGAATAGATTCAATAGCGATAGAAGGATCGACTCGAATGAGATTGTCTGGAATTGAAATTGGCATTATAGAACTTTCGCCTTCCTCCTTTGAGAAAACGTTTGTTCACATCTGCGCACTCTCCTAACTTAACTTTTAAGCTGATCAGACAAATTCCTGACAAATGGAAACTTCTAGCGAAACCGTGAGAATGCCCGACATGGCGGGAAGCAAGAACAATAAAAAGGCATAGGATTCTTGTTTTTTTCAAAGCTGAGGTTCGGTGTTGCAAAATGTCAATAAATTTCCGTATTCTTGGTAATTTGTAAAGTTTAAAATTAAGGTTGTAGTGTAGGTTCAGCGCCAAAATACCCAAAATACATTATTATTGTATAAACTTTTTTGTATGAGGTGGGGAGGGGGGGGGCGCGATGAAAATTAGGATTGAAAATTGGGCCGTGAATACTAAAAGGTTGAGAAACACTGGCCTATATTATATAAAACACACTCTGAAATTTTTATGTGAATACCTCTATTAGTTTTTGGGATATCATGTTAATGGTGGATAATTTTTATGAAAATTAAAATTGAAGTTAAAGACAAATTTTAGCTGAAAAATAAAATTTTCTGAAAATTCCTCTGGATAATAGGTTACACTTTCCTTTTCTAAGAAAAAACAAACTTTTTGGAAAGAGAAAAGTCCGAATTATAAGAAATAACACTTATTTTTAAAAATCGCCAATGTGGTCGAATACCAGTGTTTTCAACGTAGTCGGATACCTTTGATTTCTGAAGGTATACAGCCTAACATGAGATTACGCAATTATTGAACTCCTATAGTTAATCTTTTACACAAAAATTACCTTTCCATCAAAATGTTGCATCAGTAAATGTTTTGCAGTTGTTTCTTGCTATTTTTTCCAAGCAATTAAAACAGGAACATTATAAATCTTACGTCTATATCCATATATTACTCAGAATACAACGACTGGTGCAGTTAAGCAAGAGCTAAATAAAACAATGCGACTGTTTTTTGACTAGAGGTTTGTTAAATTAGCTCAAATCATGATTTAGGGTTAAATGAATTATATGTTTTAACGTCGTGTTCGACTTATTCGGCAATGAATATTTGAAATATACTTTGTCCGTGTAATTGGTTAGCGTGATTAAATCTTACATACAGAGAAGTTCAGATTCGTACGCTTCAACCAGTCAGATGGTGATTGACACTCATTGATTCAATTAGCAATTTGTTGTTTTTCTATTCAAACTAATAGCCTGTCACTAGTTCAAAATCTAAAAGTATTCAAAATAATCGTCTATTGATTAATTAATTCTTCACCTGTTTCTTTTTCGTAATTTTTTGTCAGATATTTTTGTATTATTTCTTTCTTTGCTTTCATCAACTCCTTCCTCACAGCCAATCATGACGATTTGAATCTTTGATTGGATAAATGGAAGACGTCATCACCGATTTCCAGTAAAGACAGGAAGTTCTTGCTTTTAGTCTTTTTCAGATTTTGTAATATTAACAAACCATTTAAAACAACAATTTTGGGGCGATCCTCATAATTTTGAACTGCGGTAATATGACGAATACAACACCTCAGCTATCACCTCCATCTTTAAGCTTCCACATCAGCGGGAGGACTTTTGACCCTGACAGGATTTAAAGAGCACCAGACCCGCGTAGATGACGATGAATCTTCGGTGGAATTGGGTCTTGAACATGAAACCCTCCTATCCTAAAGCTGGGACCTTGCCACCAGGACACCGCGACCCTCCATAATTTTATGAAGTAGGGACGAAGAGTTATTGTTGAAAGCTTGTGAAAAGTCAGTTATTTAAGAGTCCCTTGATTTTCAGATAAATATGGAATACTCATTTTACTTCTTTTTCATATAAATATGTGAATTTAAATTATTTAAAACGTCAAACAATTAAAAATGTTTGGTATTATGTATTCAAGAATGATACAAATTATTCCTATATGAAGAAAACAATGTTGCAATTACTTTCTCCATTTTATCTTAAATAATAAGCTTTTAAATGAAATTTAAAATTAAAAATAAATTCAAATATATGTAATTATGACTTTGACGCACTAACAACTAGCAAAATTAAAGAGCGTTAACTGCTAAAATCTAGCACCAATGAAGATTATAGCACATAAATTTTAAGAGATTGAGAAGTATTGTACAGTATAAAGGAGTAATTCCATTGTTTTCATATGTATAAAACGGTATACCTCTAAGAATGGAAATGAAATATTGGAGCACGTATCGAGAAAATTTGATCAATGTGTTCTTAAACTCCTTCTAATTATAATTGCTGTTGCTTAGAAAATTTGATATTTTATATCCGTGTGATTAAAAACAGACATGCACATTCATTTCCTTTAACATTATGAGGGGAGATCCGAGAAAAAGTTTACAGGCAGCAGTATTTGAAAAGTAGAAATTGGGAATGGTAATATTGTAATCCAGAGGTGAGACAGAACACAATAGTTGTCTTAGACCGGTCTTTTAGGCAATATTGTGTTAGTACTGAAACCTTAAACAAAGACCTTACTGGCAAGGCGTCTAGAGAAGTGGTCTCACACAGACGTGATACGATTTCTAGGAAAAGAATGTGTCCCCATCGTACATTCACTGACAAATCATTGAAGTGTACCTAGCCGAAGCAATGAATAGTGGCGAAATGGCTGACAGAAGTTGTCATTCCCCTGCATGATAATATTCGGCCCATATAGCCCACAAGACTCAGAGATATCTGGAAATATTTAGGTGGGAGGTTTGGAACATCCCCCATATAGCCAAGATTTGGCTCCCAGTGATTATTTCCTTTTCCCAGCATTGAAGAACTTATCTGAAACAAAGCTCATATCAGACGATAATGTTCAAAAAGATGAATAGAAATGGGTCATTATCCAGATACCTGATGATTACCAAGCTGGGTTATACAAGTTAGTCCAGCGGTGTGATAAATGTCTCAACAGGTTTGGTAATTATGTAGAGAAGGGCCGCCACGTATGTCTCTTAATTTCCATTTGTATACTGTGCCTATTGTTAATAAAGAATTTTTTCTTTGGATCAACCCTAGTACATTAAATTTTGAAACATAAAAATAGAAGCAATTTTAGCCTCCCTTTTATTTTTTGTCCTCAAGATATTCCTCTTATTATAAAATTAAAAGCTATGTCCCGATTTCCATTGCCAACTCCTCTAATTTTTATTTCTTAACAAAATGAAAAAAAGACGAGGGGGTAAAAATAAAAGAAGGAAAGAAAAAGCAAAACAAAACATATTTTAAATGTTATAAAGCTTCTATTTTCTTATTTTGAAACTTATTCTAACATTTTGAATAGTATCATTTTGATTTCAAAAAAGAAGCTGACAGTTATACTTTATTTCACCCTGAAGACACCCAAATGTATCGATTTGGCATAAAATAAAAAGCTCTTGACCTGCAAGCCAATGCTTTCTTCAACATAATTGAGACAGAAGCAATCTTTTAATCAATTCTGCATCGTGAACTAAAACAAGATTATCATCTACGTGGTGTCTTCATCTTTTATTGGGTTTATGTGATTTTTGGCGCAACTTCTTTTTTCCTTTTAGCTTTTCTGAAGTTTTTCTTTGTATTCTTTGCTCGATTTCTTTTGGAAAGTGTCCAAATGGGGGTCGAGTAAAATTCTATTTTGTTATTTTTCTACAAAAAAAAGCCAGAAGTAGATTTTATTGCTGGAATGAAACTTTCTTTTATAGAATAAACTAATTTTTAAAGTCCTCAATGCGACCCCCCCCCCTTTTTTTTCTCTTCTAAAAAGAAAACAACTTCTAGATGAAAATGCCTTGATTGAAAAAAGTGTGTTTATTCTGTCAAGTATCTTTTTAAAAAGTAACAGTAGCGATATAAATTTTTGCTAGCATTGAAACTTTTTAATTTTTAACTCATTCGTTACATTCTAATGGCCGCTTTTTACAGTAAAATCGTTTTAAGCTAAAAGATTTTTTTTTTCCTCAAAAAAATGTTTCTTTTGAACTGTGGTATTGCTCCTTTTGTTGTATTTTCTTTTTGTTTTAATTAGATGAAATTCCTTAGAAGCGTCACAATTTATTTTTAATCATCAATGTACATTTGAATTTCTCCCTTTATGTAGGCATTTTAATGCTAGAATTCTTTTTTAGCGCAGCAATTATTTTTTAAATTGATGCTAATATTTCTCCTTTCTTAACTTAGAAAAATCAAATAAATAGAAATTGTAAAATGACTTTTTGCACTTCTTATTGCAGTTTTGTTGGAAGGATTCGTATTTTTTTTTCAAAATAGGTCAAGTTATAATGGTAAAAAAGAAAAGAAAATAGAAAAAGTTATTTTATTATTGTATGAATATGAAAAATAACGACTTTTAAAGAAAATGTTAATATTTTTTTTTTACTTTTTGATTTCAAATATTTTTATAATTTATTGGTAGGATTATTGTGGAATATTTCAACAAATTTCTCTTGAATTCACTAACAGACTGCTATTTTCAAATAAAATCATAATGGAACCATAACATTGACGATAATTAGACTATAAGAAATTAAAATATTATATTAACATAAAGGATTATTTCAACTGAAATTCTATAAAATGTACACAGTTTCAAACTTCTAGCTTATCTATGAAAATTAAATTTATTTTAAGATTCTATCTTTACAAAAAATGTAAAAATGCATTTAAATAAAAGTAAATACTGAAGAATACTTGTTTCTTAATTTCATGATTTTGTGTTCCGGGAGATTTCATTCTTTATTGAAATTTAATTCTAGTCACTAATTTTTTTAATAAAAAAAAACACTTTTCAATCTGAATATGACGTATGAAACACTTGTATAATATAGAAAAATAAAATATAAAATATACTAATGCTAGAACTAGAAAAATAAAATACTAATACAGAAAAATAAAAAGATAGATTTATATAACTATGATTTGTTCTGGCTAATCTTGTATTAATATCCCAAAATTAACGCAAGATTTGAATTTGCTATAATTGGTGCTGCAAAGTGTTGTCAACCCTATTAAAAATCCTTTGTCAGCTGATAGTTTAGGATTAGTAAAACTGAAGCGTACCTTAATAGAAGAGCGTCTTGATTTATTGCGAATAAGATTGATTGAAATAAAAAAAAATAGTTTTCTTTCTTTAAATTATTATATATATTTTTGAATTGTAATGTATAGATAGGGTTATATCCTGTGTACATTATAAAGTGCAAATGGCTTCCACATCTTTAATGGCTCATACACATTCTTTTGTCGAAATTTTCCATAATTAGTTGGCAGAAATGTATTTGAATTTCGGTGATGCAACATTGAGTCTAATTTCCATCTTCAATGCACGCATGCATGAGGGCTTGTTGGCTTTGACCTTCAAATAACCACATAAAAAGAAATCTAGTAGTGGGAAATCACACAAACTAGGAGGTAAGTTCTTAAATTTTTGAACTGCAACAGCTAGACTTTCATTATTTTTGAAATATTGTTTAACAATTAAAACAAGTTTTGAAAAAATTCCAGTAAGGCTCCAATTTTATTAACCCTAAGCCATCAGCTATCAGATGAATTTTTTTCTAGGCTTGCCACTCCAGAATTGCACGAATAATGGCAAAATCAAATCTTGCTTTACATTTCGAATACCATTTACAAGATCTAATTTTACATATGCTGGCTCATTTTATAATCAATCCACATTAGAATTTTCAATATCTTTTTTTAAAAAAATGGTTGAATTTCAAAATAAGAATTGCAGCTTTCATTCCCAATTGCTTGACGGTAAATTAATGCAAGCGAGAATTTCACTTCCTTTCATATGACTTTTTAGAAAAATATTATATATTGTGATGAAAAAAATGCATCCAATAATAATACAATAATGAAGTAATAATTTTATGCAAAAATAATAAATTAGTAAAAAATAAATTAATTAATTAATATTGATCTTTTTCATATCAGAATGAAGTAGCTTATTATAGTATTTTGATATCTGCTCAAAATTGAATATTTTCTTACAATAAAATATCTTTCACATTTGCATGTCATAATTTTTAATTATAATCATTCATAAAAATGTAATTATTAGTATTGGTAATGATATATGCTTAAAAAAGGGCAGCGGAATTGAAAACATCTTATAAAGGAAAGGAGCAAAGAAAATGAATACCTTCACTACCAAGATCATGACAAAATCCTCTGAGGAAAGCCATGGATATACAGCATTCGCCTTCTTTGCAATTATCGTCTGATATGCAAGAGCGCATGTCATCAGCATTCTAAAAAAAGAAGGAAAACGCTTAAAAGGAATAAGTGAAATAATGTCGCCTCTGCAAATGATACTTTTAAAAACATTTTAATGATCAAGCAACTTTCGGATAATTAAAACCATCAACAAAAATGTTGGCGAATATTTACTTTATTTTTAAAGTTGATGCCAATGGAAAGTATATTCTATGACTAGTTTTTTTTTTTAAATCTTGAAAATAGCAACCATTTAACTGAACATTGTATCGTTAATGTTTACTTTCGTCAAACATTACTGATACATCATCAGAAAAACAGTATGTGAACTTTTTAATTTTTTTTTTAATATGGGCGGAATTTTGAGAATAGATTTCTACCTGCAAAAGATATAATTTTTAATTAATGTATTTATTCATTAATATATTTTATATTAAGCGTTTTTTATCAATGTATTTTATTAATTGTTTAAGGACTAATATTACGGATTTAAATTTTTCTTCCCGATTTACTTACAAATTATAAAAATGAAATGCCTATTACATGCTCTGTATTATTAACATATCTTTCTTAAAATTTAATAAAAATTGTCGTAATAATCAATAAATATTTAATAAACATATATCAATAAATACATTTTAAAATGATAATTTCAGTAGTGATAATTCAGTATAAATATATTCTAAGATATAACTTCTTTTTGTATCAGTAATATCGTATATTTCATTTGTAGTTTTAGTATGTAATAAATATTTTATAGCTTGATTTATTTCATTGTAATTTTTTTTGTCAGCGATTTTTAAATAAAATATTCTTTTGTTCGTAACACTAATTATTATCAACCTGAAACAAAATCTATGACTTTTGAAGGAAGCTTCAATCAATATTTTGTTTAATTGTAGTATTTGAAATTTTTGAATTTAAACGAAATAGTAAAAAAATAAAATGGAATAGTTTGTTTGACAGATGAGATCTATCTTCCTATTTATGATATAATTAATTTGTTATTTGATAACAGTGAACTTTAAAGACAAAAGGCGTAATTTAAGACAAACATGAACTGTAACTGCCTTGAAATAAATAATTAAAATGTTTTAGAAGTGTCTTTAATTCCTTTATGTATTGGCACATAAATCATTATATCGCATTACTGGATCACGAAATTTTATTTATTTTTTTAAATAGCTAAATTCAAGTAAAATGAATAATTTAGAAAGTTTAATTGAGCTATTCCTTTTAGAGTTTTACATTTTTTATTATGACAGTGATTTTCACCTGATTACGTGACTAATGAGTCTAAGGTTTTGTTAATGTCTAAAGTAACACATAATTTTGATTAAGTAAAGAATTTCTATCTGATTATGTCCCATATGAAGATTTGGATGTTAATCTGATTTATTTAAAATAATATAATGTTCGAAAAAGCTAAAATTTTATTTATTTTTCATTAATCGACTATGAAAGGGTGTAGTTGTTGTTACACAGAATATATCCCAATGGAAAACCATATTCTAAGATGTAATATTCATAACTTTAGTCGAATCATATATCATTCGAATGCCATTAATTTTTAAAATTTTACATAGGTTTTGACGGTTTTTCAAGCCCGATTTTCAAAAACCATTTTTTGAAAGCAAATTTGACACATTTGAAAACCAGTTTTCAAATTAAGAAAACCGGTTTAAATAATTCATATTATCATGAATATTATTGAATATTGGATCTTCTTATATGTGAATCTGAATATCCTACATTTTAGAACTTCATAAAGTCTTAGGACCGATTCCTCTAGCAGCTGAAAGATTAGGGTGACGAAATGCCAATTTATTTGCAAATGAAGGATATTTGAATTTCTGTTAAATGAATTTAAAGATTTAAAACCCTGAAATAAGTTTTAAATTATTTTATGCTTTAGGAAAGAAGACAAATAGATTTAGTAACGCTTCTGCTGTATTTTTAAAATCTACAAAACATTTATAGTTCAGGAGAAAAATCTAGCATACATTCTTTAGCTTCAAAAACCGAAACCATTAAGTTAAATGGAAAATTATTGCCTAGAATGTTTCGAAAATTTTTATATGGAGCCAATTCTAATGAAGAGCAAATAGAAGAAACTATTCATCACAGTAATACTTTTTTAAAAGAAGCCAGGGAAAAATCAATTCATAAGTTTCCAAAAGATCTTGAAGAAAAACTTACAGATCCAGAGACTCCTCTGAAAGTTGAATTTTCATTATTTGAGGCAACGAATAAAAGAACTAGAAACTTAGATTCATAACTATTTCTACATAAAAACTGTAAAATCAAGCTCAGTAGTTAGTGAACGAGTATTTACAATTTCATGTCTGATATAAGAACAAAACTTAGCCATCGATTAGCAGATATTTTATATGTTTAAAAATCATATTTTCTTAGGAGAAAATAAAGTTAGTGAAAATAATATAAATATTATTTGAAATTTTTGTCTAAGTTTTCGTTTTCGTACGTAATATGTATATGTAATCCTTATTTTGTACATTTTGACTTTAATATTGATTTCGTATTTTGTTATTTTATATAAATTAAACAAAATATTTTCCTCTATTCCATTTTTATGACAAAAATTCAAAACCCAGCTAAAACTGAGTTTTTTGGAAATATTTAATTCGAAAACCCATTTTTCAAAGAGTTGGTTTTTTCTTATAAACCTAATAATTCAGTTTGTAAATTATTAGCAAAAAAAAAAAAAAAACTCACTGCATAACCGATGACAACAAGGATCAGATAAGCGTAAAACATCATGATGAGAACTTGTGCAGATCGTAGCCTCAGAAGTAAAACTATCAGTATTTGAAGTTTTGAGTAATGTTGCTGACGAACTCGGATCATTTTATCTGCATTGAAAGATTACGATGAATAAACGAAGCATATGTGATGGCGATTGCAGAATTTTTCTCAAAACATGATAACGTTTTGAACATATATTCTGTAAACTGAATATTTTATAAATCATTATCCAGGAAATATAACACCTTAAAAGTTGATCGCTACTCATTAATTCAGTATATTTCGCACATATTAACTTAGAGTGCAAATTCATTTTTTAAAACTTAATTATATTTTTACTAACTAAAAATTAATAGTAAAATAGTTTTAAAAATTAACTTTACAGTGACTTTAATTTCATTTCAATTCCCTTTTTTCCTTTAATTTTCATAATTATTGTAAAATTAGTTTTAATAACAATTTATTTAAATATTTTTACTCTTATATTTAAATTCGAATCCCCAAATATTATCACCAAATCTTGTTAGTTGTTTTAACTTTAATATAGCTGTAATGATGATTTTAACTTTTTTAATTTGCTTCCAAAATTAAGATTTGACTTCATAAATAAGGAATGACTATTGTCTTTTAAAAGTTAACATATTTTTATGTACTGATACTCTTTCTTGTAATAAAGTTGTATTCCTTAAGTTCTTGTAAATGTGCGATGATAAATTCGTTGGGCATTAACGCTATGGCCGAGACAACAAAATCAAACTTAAAACTTTATCATGTTACAATTTTGCAAACTGTAGATTTAGATGTATTTCGTTTTTTTAAAATTTAAATCTGAATTAATAAAAGAAGATATTTAAGATTAATTTCTAACGCTAAATTCATTTTTAATAGAAATCGTTAAATGAAAATGCACAAAAAAATGAAAGCTATGTAAGTAAAATTGAAAAACTATAATAGAGAGATTTTTTATTTCTTACTGTTTTCAAAAAATATATATGTCACATTGAATTTTCATACCTATTGACCGAAAATTTATTTATTAAGATTTTTGCTTCAATATAACATTTTTATATTCGTTAATGAGTCACAGATTTCGGGATTATATTTTTAGTATTCATTGGAGCCTGAAGCATTTATGATTATTTTAAAATTAAATAATTTTTAAAAAAATTCCTTTTATGAAATAAAAGTCAAGTAATGCAAGACAAAAACAGTTATTTAAATCATGTTAAAATCATAGAATTTCGAATTTCTTCTTAATTGGGGAATATTTAATTTTTTGATTGTGTGTAAACTTTCGTTGTTATTTGTATATTTTATTTCGTGTCAGCAGTTCGTTTTATAAGAAATTGTTGTAAAACAAATTGTATTGTACTTCCGTAATTGTATTGTACTTTGTAATGCAATACTCCCGCAATTGTAAATCCGCAAGTTATCTTTTGTACATAGTTCATGTGGACTGAAAAGGAAATTAGTCATGAATAGTAAATAGTTTCCGAGGACTGAAATTATTATAGGTTATTCTTGTATGAATCATACTCAAATAAGGCTGCACAAATATTGGGTTGTTCGGAAAGTCATTTCGTTTTGTTTTTTTTTGTCAAAATGAAAAGAAATTTTCGTTTAATGAATAAATTATTTATTAAATTATAAAATTGCCATTCTGGTCTAATACCTTTTGCCATATTTTTGGTAGTAACATGATTACACGCTCATAAAAGTTTTGGTCTTTGCTGTAAAAATAACTGATCGAGGTGGTTTTTGGCCTCCTCATTTGAAGGAAAAATTTTGCAAATCAGTTCTGGTACTGATGTACTGTTAACACATCTTCTCCACACATATTGGCTAATTTATTTCTGGCTTGACAGCATTTTTACCTTTTATATAGCAAAAAAGAAAAAAATGACGAAAATGCTGTTTATTGCTCTCCATATTTAAAAGGGCACCATCCCAAAACTACTGCGAAGAATCAGCTGCACTTTTTCACACTCAAGCCTTGCTATATCAGCTCTTAAAACATAAAATGATTTTGCGGTTTAAGTATGAAATTGGGTGCGAAAAATACAATTAAATCCTCTGTCGGGAAAAAACGAAATTACTTTCCGAACAACCTAATAATATACGTATTAACTGTAGGGTAATTGGATTATTTCAAATGTTTTGATTGTTACTAATTTTCATAGATTAATATTTAATGAATAACCAAATTAACTATTTTGTATGTTGATGAATGCGCGCGTGTGTGTATAAGACTTTTAAATTGTAATTCAAATCACTCAGATATGAATACTTCAAACTTCGACAAAAGAATAAACAAATATTATGTTCTACTGTCCATGACGAAAACACATGAGCAGAAAAGAATCTCATTCCAAAGGATATGAAAATCGACTCGACTGTGCCATTGACTCGCAGAAAGAATACTAGACGGCCGAATAACCGATCGAAATCGATTATCCGTCGGGAAAAACACTTTTTCCCTCTAAAAATCCCTTCTCCAGGGAAAACAGCCTGTCCCATTCCCATACACACCGTGCGACTTTTCACAGCAGACCGATCTTTATCATACAGCCAGTGGCCCATCTATCACTGAGGCCTCGGTAGAAAAGGGAAAGGAAGGGTGGGGATAGAATGTTGCCTATCCTCCCCTCCTACTTCCTTTTGCCACGAAGTGAAGTGGATGCCGCTCTTAACTGTTATCACAAGGCATGGGGTTGTTAAGGAAATTACCGTAATCGAACCCAAAGGTTATGGTAGCGCTGATGATGACTCTACGTGGTACTTGGAAATGTACTAGTTTTGATTTATTTATATTTTGTTCTGACGGTTTTTGTTGTTTTTGGCGAGAAAATTAGTTGCTGTCTGGGGTTGTTCTCAGCCATGATTGTGGTAATCTGAAGGATTTGTGACATCTGCTAAACTTGCAAAGTTTTATTATTAAGATGTATGTTGGTGATAACTTAAATCCAAAAAAAAAAAAAATGATCGATTTAAAAGATCGATCTAATTTTTTTAAAGTTTTTAATAATACTTATTGGTATGAGTTATCATCAACGTGATCTGTTTAACTCAACCGAATATATAAGAAAATTTCAAGAGATTTCAATATCTTTATTTTAGACCATTTAATTGATCGCCTTGTAGAAGGCTGTCTATCAGCTTATAGCATTTCTTCGTGGCGACCATTATTTGACATAAATTAGAGAAATTCAGAGATTTACAACTTGATCAGTTTGGATTACTTTTGCAATGTGGAAAAGTGAAAAGTTTTTGTTTAAAATACTGCTGTATGAAGAATGCGTTACTGAAATCATAAACGAAATCAGGGATGTGGATAAAAATTCATACTACGTCATTTTTTTCATCAAATGTTTAGCATTTCTAAAATAAAAATACAGTTTTTTTATTTGAGAAATGATATTTTCCCACCATATTTAGCTGTTTAGAAACTAACAGCTGTCCCCAATTAGAACGGGTCGTGTATTTGCTAGTATTTCATTTGCATGTAGTTATTTTTTAAATATTTGTGTTGATTTTTGTTGATACAGAGATGCACAAAAAATTGCTTCATGAATACGCATTTCTAGAACACTGAAAATCAGACATTTCTGTTCAATTTAATCAATGGAATCAAGTGAAGTGAGTGGCAGAGGTAACTGAAATATGTCATTATTGTGAAGGCGAATATGAAAAACAACCGTAAATTTCAGTTTCTGCACCGATTATTTACATTAGTGCTTCATTACTCTTTTCAAAGAAAAAAGTGTTTTTCTGATGTAAAAACGAAATAAAATCGAATCATTGTAACATAAGAAACAAAAATGCAGATATTAAGTTTCAGTGCCCACTGTAAAACAAAATGATATTAATTTTTTTAAAAATGTCTTGAAAAAATTAACATTGAAAATTAATGAACAAATTTTTTTAGGCATATAATTTGCATTGATATAAATCTCAATGATATCAGTTTAAACAATGTTATAATCGCGTAACAAAGGTTATAACCTCAAGTTATACCTGCATCTTGCCTGAAGCTGTATTAGATGACTTGTTACAAACTGCGCAGTGGTAGATTCTAAAATTAAATCGACATAATCAATGGAGCCACCTTCCTTATGTAACTCGTCAACTCATCAAGTAGTTGTGTAATTAATTAGTTGCATTATTTTGGGTGGCGAAAAGAAATCGTAAAAGTGTGCTAAAAATCGACATTAAAGAATACCAGAGACAGATTGTTTTTGATATTTTAATTTTTTTTTCAGAAACATGATGTCATGCTCAAAAATACATCAACTGTGACAGGAAAAATGTGACTTCAGTTTTTAACACATTTAATGCTTCCCATTGTCTGAATAAAAGAGAAAAAAATGTTAGAAATCATGCATTACATTTGATCTAAAAATTGTTACATGAGAATTTACTTCAAACAGCGAAAATAATACAATCGGTAATCTGTTTTTACGTTTACAAATATATACTATACTGTTATTCATCCACTCAAAACATGCTTCTTTCATGTTTACGCAGCTGAATCAATTATGGATTTCATTCCGGAATATATTATAACTAAATTTAAATATAATATAAAATTAACTGTAACATTAACTACTGGTCACTGTAGAAATATTGAAAATGCAAAGCAGTTATAATAAAATATTTATGTTAAAGAGTAAGAACACAATACTCGATTACCTAAAGAACAAAAATAGAGATGAAAAGGGAATTATTTATCTATTAATTTTCAAGTATGTTGGATATTCTTGTTTATTTACCAGGAGGCAATTAAGAAGCAATTTTATCCTAAATCTACGAAATTCATGGTCCTAGCTCGCATTAATGTTACCATTTGGAGCTAATATTGGAATGAATGATTCCATCGTTCAGCAGGAAGTGCCGGCTCAGTTATATTTCTCGTCATCTGAGAAAGATTAAAAGTCGCGAGAAAAGTCCCAAAACAATCCTCTAGATTAAAATCAAAAATTTAATATCTAATTTTTAAATACGATAGAGAAAAATATTTAATTTAATAAGGATTTATTTTTATGAAATCACATGTAATTTATTAAAAAATGAAACAACGAGCATCAAATTTATTTAATTACTTATAATTTCCGAATGCAAGAAAAATTTATGAAACGAGTATCTAAAGAGATACAATATTGAAATCTAATTGAAAATTTGAATAAATTTTAATGATTATTAAAACAGACTGGTCCAAGTAAATGCATCTCTAATGCATTTTTTTCCAATATTTGATAATAAGATGTATTAAACAGAAATTAAAAGTAATGTAAATATAATATAGATATTTTAACCATTTGATTCAGTTGATTCACTTTTTTTACAGACTGATAAACATAAAATCCAAACAAAAATCACACTGACTCCTTTTACAGATATTAAATCTAAAATCAGTTAAATTTCTTTCACCCTCGCTTATAAAATAACTACCTCTCCTCAAAAAATGAACTTTTAGCTACACTATGATTATTTATTTACTTTTTAAATAAATATATGCATTTTTAATTTCTTCGACTGAGTGAAACTAAGTATGACATATAGCTATGATTTTAGTAGCATACCAAGAGTTATAAATCCTTATAAATTATCTATATGTATGCTTTTTGGTTCAAATTAATGAAATTTGGATTCAAATTTAGTTTAAAATTAATGAATATCTACAATTTCGGTGTTAAATCTGTTAATTAAATTTCATTTGCGTGTTATTCCTATTTTGAGATATTTCATTTATTTTTGAGTAACTAAAAACAGACAGTGAGCTAACCTCTTGACAAATTAGTTCTAGAGTTTGTAATTATCTACATTTTGGATATTAAATTTGTGTATTGAGTTTGATTTATGTCAGTCTTTTCCTTCATTTGAACAGCCAAACATACTGATTTCCAAGTATGGGGGTCCTACAAAATTTGACAGAAATCTACAAAATTGTATAACAACTAAATATACAATTTCATACATCTTAGTCAAAGCCTTTTTTAATTATTGACTAAAGATTTTCTAAAAATTTCAAATATGGAGATTCGATATGGAATCTATGTTGTTCCAAGGGGATCACAGAATACAGATTCTCCAATATCTCGAGTTCATATGCTTTGACGATTACAGTATTTTCTCTTTGTATAATTAAAAAAATAATTCTGAGTAGAACTTAAAAGTCCAGGAAAGAGCCAAAATATGACAAAAATAATGATTCTTTGATGTGCATTTGGGAATTCGAAGAGCGTTACGAATAACTAATCAGATTATTCTTTTAGCAAAAACGATCATTATCCCTTTTAGAGCTTTGTGGTACATTAAGCTATCCGATTAATTTTTCATAACGCTCTGTCTATAACAGTTAGTTTGGCTTTATTCCAGCTAATTCATCAGACTTCTTTTTATTCATCATTTAATGAATAGCTACGGTTTTCCTCTCCTTTCTGGAAAATAATGGCTTAAGTTTAGTAGCAAAACTTGCAATTAATATTGAAATTAAAAGGAAGACTTGGAAAAATATGTCCATATATGGAATATTTTGGGAAATCTCTAACATTTAGCTTTCATTGCATGTTCTGTTTAAAACATTTTTAATTCAAAATTCTTTATAAGAAACGCTTTAGGAATTTCATGTTTTTAAATTTGTTTCTGTTTTTAAAATTGAATAATTTTTACTATAGTTATTTAATTATACTTAGTATTACAATTAATTCATTCTTAAATTAATTAATTGTTGTTCTTTATAAGAGTAATATGTAAGATAAAGTCGTGTATTCTAATTTGCTATTTTACTATGTAGCATTGTAAAAAAAATGTAATCAAAAATGCTGCAGAATTAAAGATCTATAATTGTGAATTTTGAGCCCTTATTCTAGAAAACTAATTTTCTATTGGAAGATTTCAATTTTGGAATGAGATAACACCATTTCTTCCAGCATTTAGACAAAAACAAATAATATCAGAAATGATTTGAAAATGATATTCCATATTGAAATTTGGAAGAATCATTACCTTTCCTGAATTATCACATTTCAAGCCATCTTTGCAAGGACAGTAGAGGAAATATTTACCGGTGTCTGGTTGGCCTGGATCACAAGCTTCTCCTATGAATCGAAATATATATATTTTTTAAATATATTTATCATTGAAAATATTTGGTAGAATAGATTGCTAAAAAAGCTGCTTCTTCGATTCACAGGATATCTTATTGTTGCCTTGGCCAACATGGTCCCCAGATCTCCAGCTAATATGGTTGATGAAGTTGCGCATAGACTTGAATCAGCAAGGAATGGATTGCTCATTTAAACGGTTTCAATGAGAAAAAAAAATTACGTTTAAATTTGCAGAAAATATCTGTGAAATTAGCATCCTTATTACATCAAAAATACATTTTAGAAACATTTAAAATCCAGCTTAACTGCAGTTTGGATATACCTATGAGTGATACAATATACATGATTCTGATGTATAAGTTAACTCTCTGAACGTTTAATGAGAATTAACAGTAATTAAGCCAGACTGATTTACAGAGCTTTTACCTTAATTTCACGTCACGAACGTCACTTTTCTCCAGCAAATAAGGGTGATGAAGTGTGGCATAGACTTGAAGCAGCATGGAATGAATTGCTTGTTTAAACGTTTGAATAAGAAAAAAATTGCGTTTAAATTTGCAGAGAATATATGTGGAACTAGCATCCTTATTACTTTAAAAATTAATTTTAGAAACTTTTAAAATCCAGCTTAACTGCAGTTTGGATATACCTATGAGTGATACAATATACGTGATTCTGATGTATAAGTTAACTCTCTGGACGTTTAATGAGAATTAACAGTATTTAAGACAGACTGATTTACAGAGCTTTTACCTTAATTAAATATTTAATATTCAGAATCAATATCAATATTCTTCATTTTATTTGTGGACCCATGAATAATTTCTAAACAATTAGAAACAGGCATATATTTCCAAGTGGAAAAATTCCGTAGGTCATTTATGGATAGTATTTTATGTTTTTCCAGACAATTAATTCTGAAAATACTGGAATTTTTATGTATGCAAATCGTCTCAAAATGACCAGCTGATTTTCCGGAAATATTGTTATATTTCATTTTCATATAAATCATTTAAATATAACTTCATAATCATCTTTATATCAAATAATCAGATATTATAGCCATGATATTTTATTTGCCCCTCTTAAATTCGATTTATTATGTATTAGAACTTTTGTAATGGAGATTCCTTGACAACATAATGCATTAAAAATTAATATCTGGTTCAGTTATCTTCTAAACTCTATTTTGTAATTTCACTTCTTTATCTGTCTGTTAAATTATACAGAATTTGAATAGAATTATTCACATTCTTCAATAATTAATTCAAAGAATTAATTATTTGTTGAATGTTAATTCTTTAACATTGGACAAACACAGAAATTCTGATGATTAAATATTGGATGAAACAACGAAAATCTTTTCATTTTTAGGGAATCAATTTAATATATTGTGTCAAATTAGGCACAACAGTATTCTTGAAAAATTGCCAAAATTCAGGAACATTTTTTACGACTATTAAATTGGTAACATTAAAAAGATATATTCTTCAAAATTTGAAACAATGTGAATTCTGTTTTTGTCCATTGATATTTCTGGATATTATACTAAAAAGACTAAATTCAGCTAAATTTAAATCAATTAGTTTGAAAACAATCGCTCTGATTTGTACATTCCTACCCTCAAAGGTATATATGTGCTAAACTTGGTACATTTTGATCAAAGGGTTTGGCCAGCACAGCGCCAATACAGACTTTCTTAACGTACACATTATCTTCTTTATTATCAGAAAAATTAAAAGTACAGTAAAAGCTCTTTATTCGCGGGGTATATGTTCCGTTCCACAAATATGCCGCAAATACAGAAACCGTGAATACGGAATGGTAATTTATAAGGGATTATAGGGGATACGATCCTAGGTGACTATATATATATATATATATATATATATATATAATAAGATCTATGTAATAAGATCTATTTTACTTTTTTATTGGTCCATTTGATGGCATTAACAAAGGATATTGGGTTGGATACCTATTGGAATCTTTTATAATTATGTATGTACTTATTAGATCCGCGAATAAAGAAATTTTTAGCCGCGAATATAGGAATTGGATTGCATCGTTTTAATCCACGAATAGTGAAAACGCGAATGAAGGAAGAGTGAATAAGGAGCTTTGACTGTATATATCTAATTCTCAATTAATTATTTCATATATATTTTCTTTCCTATTAACAATACTAAATAAAATACTCTTGTTACATTAGTATTTTAATCGAAAATGTTACATTTTTTCTGCTACTATAACTACACAATGAAGATTTGAATTTTGTTTTTTTAGGATAGTCAACGACTGATAAGATTATATGGCGTATGCTGATTGACATATATAATTCGTGGTTGTGTAGGAAATGATTTTAATGTTTAAAATAGTTACATTCAAAATTCGATTATTTGTAGCCGCAGATGAATGGAACTACTTCAGTTCAAAATGTTAGGGCGTCAAGAATATTTTTACTAATTATGATTGATAGATCAGGGAAGTGCGACTTCATTGTCTCGTAAACATAAAATATTAATCTATTTGTCATTTTGAGTATTTTTTCAAATGAAATGTATGCCACTTTCTACAACTTTAGAAATTCACTACCATAGTGCAAAGTTCTATCGCTTTTATTCAAAATTTAAATAATTCCAGCTTAATACATTGTTTATATATTTGAATATATTATTATATATATTAATATATTTGAATCATTTAAATCTAATAGAATTAAAAAATAACTGCTGTTCTAAGAATGCGATTTTTTCCAAAATATTTTTGATGTTACATTGATTATAAACTATCGAATGCTGATTTATTATTCAAGAGATTCTCACTGAAAATCCAGTTTGCAATTCCGTATTATTTAATAATCCCAAATTATAACGTTTAACTCACACTAAAATAAAATCTGCATAACAGCTAAACAGCTGAAATAGACATTTCATCCACTATCTTCCTTTAAAGAAACTGACTTTCTGTTATCATCTAAAATACATTACATGAACCATTTCAATTCTGTAACATTGATTACTTAAATATATAATTATAAAAGGGTTACAGAGAAGAAAATAGTATTAAAAAATATCGATTTTTCGTATTTATATTGATTTACGAAGTCAAATAGAAGCTGATAGCTAAAGAGATATAAAGATTAGTCATTTTAAAATAAAATGACACTATTTTGTTGCTTAGTGCAGCAACAGCAAATACCCAAATTTTATGGTAGATAACTAGTAAAATTTGTATCCCATTTAAATTCAACATTCTGCAGAGAGTGTCACTATCGCCAAAATAAATGCTTTTCCTTTAATTTAAAAGTAATTGGAATTCGTTGTCACCTTCTTCCGCGTAATCTTGACACTGTCCTTTAATCCACGGTGAAATTCCTCCAGTGCAGCATTCGCCATCTTTGCAGTCATTTTGAGAGTAGCATCGAGTTCTCTCTCCTAAGGCGTACAGCTAATAGAAGAAAAATCACAGAAAATTAGAGTAGCAATATTTTTTTCAAGATTAAAATACTTCATTGATGCGTGGCTTAATTAAATTAATTTTATTATTTACAGTTATTAAATAACAAGGCAGAAAGTATTACAACCTTAAAACAACAGAGTAGATAATTTTTTTTCTTCAGTAGTTGTTACTAGTGATGAAGACTAAGTTGAAGTGAAAAAATCTTTTATTGAGGTATAAGAAATCCCCATTCATCAAAACTAATTTAGAACAGCAATAGTAGGGCTAGTAATGTTAATTATTTGACTCCTTTTAATTTATAAGATTAAATCTTTCATTAAAGTTTTAAACTATGGAACTGTGTTAATGCTTAAAGTATCGTAAAATGTTAGCGAAACTAAACAAGACGATCAAGTCTAAATGATATCTATGGCATTTATTCAATTCTCTTATTGTCTAACACAGTTGACGCATGCATATAAAAAAAAAGAATGTCTCAAGTTCAAGTGAGAAATACTGATTCATTATATCCTGTATTCCCGGTATGCCATCATTTCACTTCTACGTCTTTGATTAATAAGGACTAAGATAATAAAAATAAAAATACTTTATTTGAGGGATCGTCGCTCCTAATATGAGAAATGAGACAATCACGCCTAAGAAAGAATTGATTTTCATGCTGTGGTCACAACAGGTCATTAGAAGAGTTTTTTTTCCCTTCAAACCATCACCAACATGAATGATGACAATTAATATGAATGATGCTCAGATTGCTTAAGCCAACTTTAATACATGCCAATGGAATCAATATGACATTGGAATCAATTCACAGCATATGCCAATGGTATCAATATGACATTGGAATCAATTCACAGCATATGCCAATGGTATCAATTCACAACACCATCCAATTAAATAACTAAACAACTCTTGTTCTGAAATTAATTCGAATTACATTATAATCACATAATAAAGTAAATTATCAGTGTTATTTGGCGGTTAATTATACGCTAGCTTATGCTGTGCTATATCATCAATACCATTCTACTTCAAAAAATACAAGATGTTGCAGCCCTAAAGGTCTGAATACCTGTTTTAATTCAACTTCTTTTTAATAATGAAATGAAGACTGAGATTAACAATCGATTGTTAGCTATGAAATAAATATATCATCTATCTATCTATCTATCTATCTATCTATCTATCTATCTATCTATC
>JAPMOQ010066593.1:817753-855460 GCA_026543055.1 Argiope trifasciata | reverse complement strand
TCTATCTATCTATCTATCTATCTATCTATCTATCTATCTATCTATCTGTCTGTCTGTCTGTCTGTCACTCTCTCTCTCTCTCTCTCTCTCTCTCTCTCTGTGTGTGTGTGTGTGTGTGTGTAATTTTGTATCGAGTCAATGCATCTAATGTCAACATATAAATTTGAAAGTTAATATATAATTGTTAAAAAAAATTAAAACTTCTGCACGAAAGGATATGTGAATCTCGTAATTAGTTGTTCACATACACGATTTTGTGACAGTGAATATTTACAGTTTGAGCTCAGAACTAACGTTATAACTTCAGAATATGTAAAGTCACAAAACTGACTCTCCGAAGTCAGACGGATAAATAACATTAAATGACCGGACCACCGCAGCAGCAACACAGGCGGGAACTGTGATTAAGTCCAAAGAACTATCAGCAGCCATGGCACAACCCTTCTCTGAGGAAATACGTCCTGTCCTCAGTGGATGGAGCCAGACCCCACCTTTTCGTGTACCCGCCAACCACCATGTCTGAACCTTTCCATCCTCATTTCGAAGTGCCCTTCGTGGGAATATGTAGAATTAAAGAAACGTTTTAAATTCTACAGTAATCCTTTTTGCTTACTTTCAAAACAGAGAGGAGAGAAGAGTTCTATTAATATATGCCCGAAACTTTTGTCTAGCAACAAAATACAAAGAAATGTATTCGAATATTTATTCTCCTGTTACTACTTGAGAAATCAAATCATGATGCAGATACTAAATAATTTTTTTTATATTTTCATCATTAATTTTTCATAAAATTTTCTAGCCTTTCGATTAATATATATTTAATCACTGAATAGTAATTTACAGTAGTATATGAAAATATCTTTTATTTTCTCAGCAGACCACGGACATTTAATTACGGTGACAAATATGTTCACGATTTCATACGAAAAAACTGTGCCTTGACTCCATTTTATTTAAAATGTATAAAAAATGTTTATTAACTAATCATAGATAAAAAATAAACTGGATTCTTGATAACTTAGAGATTGATAAGGTTTCAAAAGGTCTCAAGACCTATAAGATCCCAAATAGACTGGTAATATACAATTTTAAAATTTTTGGTCTACAAATACATAAATATTTTCAGGAAATACATAAATGTAAATTTAAAATACTTTCTCTAAACAACGGTCCTTATTCACATTAATTTCAACATTGAATTCATCTAAATCTTTGTAAAAACAATCTCTGCTAGCATGCTAAATATTGTCTTAATCACTATTTGGATTGTGCTGAATAACATAACATCGTCTTTTAAATTCTAAGCTACTTCTAAAAGAAGTTGAAAAACTCCTTTCTATAAAATATGCTTACGTTGTAACTATATTTTTTGCAGAAAAAATCTAGCTTTTCTACGTTGTTTTAGCATATTAAACTATATATTACAGTATTTCATCGTAATAAATATTGCATAAAACCATATTACTTGGCGTCATGAATTTGATTCTGCCATGAAAAACATTTTAACACGAGCACAATAAATATTAGTTCCAACATATTTTTTACTAACTGACACTAAAGCGAAGTATAAAAAATTTAACTTACCACACATAAGCTAGCTATCAAATATACGAGCAAAATCTTCATAATGTATATGCAAATAAAGTTTCCTATGAAACCTGAATAAATATTTCACTCCCACTAGTTTACCGAGCGGCGGAAAGTGAGCTAGCTCTGAAAAAAGAAAAAAAAATTGGATGTTCAAGGTGTTGTTATAAAAACAATTACGTTACTATCGCATTATTAAGTTACGTGAGAGCTAAACCAGATGGGATATTATCTTACTTCTTCAGTTTTTCAAGTTGGGTATTTCACAGTTGAGATTGCGAAGTATGTCCATTTTGTTTTATTTTCTGATAGAACAATGGCTCAACGTGGATTAACTAAATTACTCTTTTTATTTATGAATTGCACGGATAATAGCTGGTCCGAGTAATTGTTTTTTAACTGTGATAAATGGCGACAAATACAGGGTCATATTTTATACTTGTGCAAGTAGATAGATAATGTTTCCGTTGGTATACAATAGTTTAATAAATTGGAGTTGATTAGAACAAATGATATTCCAAAAAAATCATTCGAATACTTACGAAACTGCGATATTATGTAGATTATTACATTCTTTTGCAATTCCATAGCAGATCGGGATACAATTTGCATAATACAGAGAAAAGGTGCACGCAATATGCTAATAATTTTATGAGAGTTTCGAACCGTTGCAAAAGAAAAAAATCATTGTTTTTTTTTATCAGAGAAGGAACGGTAACATTTTTAATTTGTTATAAAAATATCTTATTAGTTATGGTTTAAAGATAGTTAAGTGGTAATTAAAATATTTTTGTTTTACGCAAATTAGAAAATTAATCATCATAAAATTGAAAAAAGAATAACTTGAAACAGGTGATAATTTTTTGGAGATAATTAAATTTCCACATTTGTATTTTTCATGATTGATTTTAGCAATATTAGTTGAACATTATTTATATTTAAGAATAGTGCTGGCCGTCTTGAGGGGCCAGTTTATTCATTGGAATTATTGATTGCTAAAATTTCATTTAAATATTTTATTTATATAAATATATATATTAATGCCCTACTCAATTAACTATTTTTAAACTTAAAATTTTGACAGAGCTATAACTCATTTTATTTTTTAAACTTTACAGTGTTCTAATTTTGTTCTGCGCCGACATTTTTTGCGGAGCGCAAGGATATAAGTATTTTTTTTTGTCCATATCTTTACGAATCAAATTGTGTTACAAAAAAGAGCTGTGATATTTGAGAATGAATTCAACAAAAAAAATGTATCACTGTTTATTCTGAAGTGGAGCCATAATTGCAAACACCAAAAGATTTAAAAAATATTATTAAAAACATACTGAAATCTACTTATATGAAAAAATAAGCTAAATCATGTATTAATAATCAACGATGGGAAAAATTCAGACTGAAATATTAGTAGAAACAATGAGAGATTTGCATTTTACTTCAATGTAGCAACATAATGTTGTACAATACAATAAAATTATTTTAAATAAAATGTATTGCAAAAATTTAATATATTTAAAAAAATTATATATTTCTTTTCTATTTTAATTTATTCTTTTTAATTTTAATTGCTATAAAATTATTTTTATGCTTCAAAGCAATTGAAAGTTATCACTATCAACCACCACGATTTCATTTTGCTTTTAATCAATAAAAATAATTAAATAACATACGAATTAAAATAGAAACACTTTGGGGGGCATATTTCCACTTTCTAAAATGTAAGGGAGTCAAGAGTCATAATTCTAGGTTAAAACATCTAGCCTGTAGAGCGCTTTAAACATGCATGCAGATTCATAATTAGTAGAGATAGATATATTCATAAATATATACTTTTTTACTTTGTAATGTAATATATGTTTGAATTTGGTGCCATTTAGAAGTTAGGAATCGAAAAAAATTACCAATTTTTAAAATATATGGGGAAAACATTATGCTGTTAAAATTCTGCAATTTCGTGAACAAACATAAGTGATAAACTTTCAATTTATGTAAAAATAGTTGTACACTAATTGATCTTTGTATAAGAACATCACAGTTTCATCCATTCTAGTATAAATAACAGACAAAACGCAGAATAGTCTGGATTTCGTCTCATAAATTCCAGCCTAACTATTTTTGACTCGACTCTTGCTCGTTTTGATTTATGTCAGGAAAAGAATGTGCATTATATTCAATAGAATGAAACAAGCAATGTTTCCACGTTAAACTCAGAATAAATGCATAACATCTCCATTCATAAATTATGACATAAAAATGTCCATTTGTTTTCCTTATAGAATTTGCACAAATTATGTTTTTAGAAGATGAATGATTTTTTTGAAGATTATTATTGCTAAATATAAGAAAAGGTTAAAACGTATTTAATTCGTTTACTGTTTTTAAATAATACTAATAAAACTGAGTGAGAAATAAACGATTATAATGCCTTATTAAGATATTTCTAATGAGCAGAATTATTATAAATAAATTTTCGAAACTTGCTGTCAGATTGTTATAAATAAAGCACTATTAAATAGTTGAATTAATTTTATATACAGATATATGCTGTCCAAATTTTATAGGATATGTTAATATATTTAATCTCATATCCATATGCCTCATTAAAAAAAAGGAAAATGAATTGCTTCTATGACTTTTTTAACCAATCTCTGTCTCTGTTGAATTCCGTATAGAATATGGTAATGAATTCTCATTAAGATAGAATTTTTAGCCATTTTAAATTGCTTAACATTACAACTAAATTAGTAATAGGAATAAAATATATTAGGAAATAACTATCAGCTTATGGATTTAGGGTTTACTGTTGAAATTTTTTATCCAAATCGGAATTCTTTAGTGCATTATTCAAGGGATTACTTATAAAGTAGCAAAATGTTTTCCTGTAAGTTGTTTTAAACTGCTGTATTTCAAAATATATGTTCTTATATATATATGTATGTTCTTAAATATATGTATATATATATTTCAAAATATTTGGAACATCAACTGGAGACTTCCGTAAGCTTATACTTACAAACATTATAGAATTTTAAAGAAAACATATTTTCGACATACAGTTATTATCCCTTAATCTATATTTGTTAAAATTCGTTAACCTCTTATAAATACATTTTAATGTTAATTCCTTTTTTAAAATCAATAGCGCAAAAATCGTAAAAGAATTTAAATAACATTAAGAATAATTTGTACAGATGCAATTTATTTATTATATAATTACAAACTTTTTTCTAGAGTGGACACAGAAATTTACTCTATGCAAACAAAAAGCAGCAAATAAAAAATTTTAGCGAATGAACCAACGACGATAAATGCCAAACTAATTTTTGTTGATCAATTTTTTTTTTTTTTTTGAAAATCATAAACCCATGTTGCAATCCGATTTTTCTTAACACAATCATTCGAAGGCATGTAATAAAAATCAAATTTCTTTTCATTCCCAGAGGAAAATGAAATAAATGGAGTGTTTGGAATGTCGATGTTAAGAACTTCCATGGATTTCACAAGCCATTTTATTTCAAAACTTGTCTACTGAATTGCAAAATAAAAATTCGAAATTTGAATAGTTCAGCGAATGTGAAATTAATTATCTCCATTGTAATGCTTACCACGCTTACTTGTTTTGTTTCTTAACGTCTACCAAGATTTTTTACCGCTGCTGCAAACCGTAGTTGATTAAAAATATTAATTGTTGCTCTAACCTCACTGATTATATGCTCATGATGAAAAATCAATTCAAGCATATCATCTTTCATGTATTAAACAATTTTAAATAAATCGTCATTGAAACTATTAGTTTTTTTAATTAAAAAAAATTAGGGACATTAGGTGTATTTAATCATTTTGACTGATTTGATTTGTTTGACTGAGAGATTTTAAGTATATACTAAAGTGGTAATGTTTTTCTTTTTTTATTTGTGTTTAATTTTTCGTAATATTTTTGTGTTATATAGTAGCATTTGAAATATGCTACTGTCATTTTAAGGATCCCTTTCAGTGATTTAGCTACTCTAAAAACAAATAGTTATATGAAAAATAAATTTCATGGAGCTTAATATTTTTCAAAAAAAGATTGCATACATTTTCAATATAATTATAATAAATTAAATTTTTAGTTTTGTTGAGATAATTCGTAAAATATTCATACATATTATTTCTAATATTCAACAAAAGTTTTATTTTTTTTTCTAATAAAAATTCATGTGCATCATATATTTAGATGCTTATTGTCATAGTTTATTAGTAATGGATCCTTTGATTTTCATGATCTGTGACATGACTGTTAGCAATTTCTAATATTAGTATTTTTTGGAGGAAATGATTTTGTGAATAAAACAACTAGCAAAAAAACTTTTTAAATAAAATGCAGAAAGCCATACATATTTGCTGAATTCTTAAATCTGAACATCTAAATTATATATCATTTTTGTGTGTTTAACAATCATATTGATTTAATATGCCGAAATTCCCAAGAAAAAATCAATTGATAAGAGCTTTTTAGATCTGTTAATCTGCAAGAATCAAACTTTGTAACAGTCGGAATTCCTTGATTACTATTCATATGTATTAAATAAATAAAAAATCTTTGTTTATTAATAAGTGTAAGTTAATTGACTCATTTTTTCTTTCATTAATCAAACTCATTAATCGAACTCAACAAATGAACTAAAAGTATCTAAATTTTACTATTTCATTAAATCGCTCTTCTGAATTTTTTCTCCTATTAAAATTGAATTTCAAAAACTTACGACACTTTCAGGGTGATGGATTATCAAAATTTTTATTTTTTCTTCTTCTTTACTTTGTTTGGAAGTCGTGAAAATTGGCGGTTAAAGTAAGATGACAGCTTTGTCGAATGATGGATAGGCTAAGTTAAATATTATGAGTGAGCCATGAATTGTTTATGTATATTTTTATATTAAACTTTTTTTCACTTTTACATACGCTTCAGCACATTATAATGTTCTATTTTTTTAATTATTATCAAATTAATCCAAAAAGTATAAAAATCGAACCTCAGATGAAAAATATTTATTGAATTTCAATTAATGTGATTAAAATTTAAATGTTTGATTTTATTTTAAGCTTACCTTCAAAATACGTTTGTGATATACCATAAGCGTAAGAAATACATTTTGCTTTATATTAACAATGTAACAAAACTTCTTTAATCTGAAGTTTTTGAAAAATAATTTCATTCTTAAGTTTTAGCATCTTGTTATAAATATGTAACATAAGAAAGAATTTTTTAAAATAAAAGCCTACATCTAATTATTTTTGAGAAAAAAATTCTCCTCTTTCGTTATGTCTATATATGATATTCAGTTATTTCTCTGTCGACATTCGTTCCGTCGAGGATCAGTGGAATGTCGACATTTGTCATATATTGATTTTTTTCACTATAAGAGTTATATTACCAACAATTTGCAATATTACTTCGTTGTTCAGTTAATTTCCTAGTAAGGAAGGCAGTTCTAGTGGATAAAGTTAGGGTTAATAGCACTCTTATTTGACCTTTTGGCGACATTTACAAGAAAAATAAAGGGCTCAGAATATTTTTCAATCGTAACAATAATTAGTTGTGGAACACTAGAGTATCAGGAAGTGATAAATGGTATCTCTTTACGCATTTATTACTCTTCCAATAATTTATTGACGATTAGATGCTCCTTTGTTGTTGATTTTTGCAAAGTGTTGTTTTATATAAGAGACATCCATTTTTTGTTGCAAGGGTTTTGTGTTTTCTTTTCGAATAAAAGGCCTTAATATTTACTAAGCTATGGAACAAAGTTCTGTATTTTCAAACAAATTATTTAAGCTGATTCATTATTCTTTTAAACTGTGAAAGAGTTCTATAAATAGGAAGAAATTCAACGAGATTTCAAATCTTCCATGTTTGGAACAACTTTCATAAGCTAAATGTTTGAGGCGATGGTTGGTGTCAATTCTTATTTAAGTAATTAAACTAAGCCATTATGTAAGAAAATATCTAATGAATCAAATACTTCCTTATATAGATAAAAGAAAATTAAATTCCGACTATTTTTCAATAGAAAAATATTTTTCTATAGTTTTATCACCGATTTCTTTGCAATATCTAGTCATTAAATTTGTATTTAATTCAAGTAAGGAAATGTATATTAAACAAAACATTGATGGCTTATGGTTTCTGAAAAAAGTAAAACTTTTTATAACTGCGGTAAAAAAATTCTCAACGAAAACTAAAAATATTGAAAAGGAAAAAGGTTATCTCTTCAAAATTTACTATAAAATCTGATACGACAAGAAATCCAAAATGCTGAAAAATATCTGTAGATGCTTTGCTACAGTAGATGAATTTCAGTATTCTGCTGTCGTTCGCAAAGGTCGTGACTTGAATTGAATGCTGGATTGTTTCACTGTATTCCGAGAATTATTTTCTATTTGGGAGGATAGCTATTGTTGTTTTCTGTTTTTCATCATATGAAGAAACGGTGAGAGAAAATAAAACTAATTTTTGAAAGAAAAGTTTCACTGGCTTCCAATCCGCGTGGATAAAGTCTGTTTGGATGAAAGGTTTACAACTATTTCTATTTGAGTTTCTTTAGATATATAAAAGTAAGTATTGAATAAATTATATCAGTTAAAACATCATTAATCTAGAAATCGTAAAATATTTCAAATTGGATTTTACTCTAGATTTGATGAATAGGATTTCAGATTATGAAAAGGAATAATTGTGCCACTCTCAGAGTTTACAAAGCTAGTTAAGTACATCTTATATTGCTTAGAAGATTGCCGTCAAACTCTGAAGTTATTTTCCCCCACTTCGAAACTAAAAAAAAAAGACCCAAAAAAATGTAGCATAGTGAAAAAAAATTATGAGAAAAATTGGAATGTTTTAATTCGAATTTAAAATCTTCTTTAATTATTTCTATTAATTTAATTAAATATGTAGGACTCGTTTCTCCAAAAAAAATTAACTTTATACACATCAGAATTTTTAGTACATACTTTATTTGGAATATTTCAAATGAGAAAAGTAAAAATTATGTCAAGGAAATATTTATTTTTATAAGAAAAGTTTGAATATTATTAGAAAAGTTTGAATGTTATTTAGTGGCATATGTGATTAATTAAACTTAAGAGCATGACTGCAAAAAATCAGAAGATTTCATTCATGAATTTAAAATCTAAAATGTTTCCTTGCCAGTGGCCAATTAAATCAGATTTTTTGAGCTCTGATCAATTAAATTTTCAATTACGAGTGTAATAGACCTGAAATATACTCGCAAATGTGTGAGCTAAGGAGAGCATGAGAGGGAGAGGGGAGACAGAATAATATCTATAAAAAATGTCCAATCTTTTTGGATTGGACATTTTTTTCCTGATATTACATTGAAGAGCATACGAACGAAAATTTTCCAAAAGTATTTGTAAGATCCTAATCACAAAAGAGATACCTCCTTCCTTGCTCCAGGATAAAAGGGGGGGGGAGTTGAATTACATCATCATGGGCATATACCTGTTCCTTTAAATAAGGATAAATCCTGACGGCTATTAGTGGTGAAGGCACAATTTCTACCACAGGAAGAATATCCAATTATCGGCAACAATGGATCCTAAAATTTATCATTTTATCCACTTCGGTGTCCGAATATTTATGCTTCAATTAATTGAAAAAGTATTCAGCAAAAAAAATATTACATAAGTAATAAATTCCAAATCTCTCTTTGTTTTCGATTCCTAATCAAATTGAACAAATAGTGTTTGCTATAATGCACGAATTACCATTTCATCGGGTATTCTCATTTTTCATATAATAAAACCTTAATTTAAATCACTCACCCTTCTAATGAATCTGAGAAAGCTAAATTAATTTTCTGAAACTGCAAGCCATTTATTCTTCCTTCTTCTCAGGGATTCTTGTCAACTCCATAGTTTTCTATTTCAAGCTGTTCTAGTGCATATTTTAATTATAAATCAGGTTGTAAACTGTCTGATATAACGGGACTTCGCAAAAATGTGGGAAATTTGGCTGCTTTCATTTGTGTTTGGCAGCAAAAATGGTAATTAGGTGCTCCTATCTGTGACAGGTAAATACGGCAAACTACCGTTTATCGCCAAGCAATTATTGAGAATTTTATTTAGATCGTCATTTGAATTTGATTGCAAATGTGAGAATTAATCATTTCAATTTTATTACTGAATGTAAGAACTGTATTTTAAACACGTAAATAGGTGATAATGAGGCAAGAAGAATTTGATATGATTTTCTCCTTTTATTTCAATATGTAATCCGAACTTTCAAGAAATTGAATTTATATTATTTTATCGTGCATTTGATCAATCCGAAAACTTATTAGCAAAAGTGAAATCTGTAAACGTTTTGAATTTAAATATTATCGTTTATTATTGGTGTGATGAACTTTTTAAGGAAACATGTACTTTGAAAATTGTAAATGCAACAACATAACGTGCCTTTTTAATTGGTTAGATACATTAATTTCTTTTAAAAAAATGTTTCGCTTTTGATCCCCAAACTCGATTTATAAAAATAATTCAAAGAAAAAAAAAATTGTAAGGATATTAAATCAATTAAAAATTTTATATCTGATTAAATTATACAATATTACTTTGTACATGATAATTATATTTAAATTTATATATTTTGGTATTATTTGGAATAAATAGAATGACCAAAAAGGTTCAATTATCTTGTATTCATCCATCATTAGTTTTTAATCTATCCAAATTGTATCCTCCTGCAGTTTTATGAATTTTTATTTTAATTGGATTTTTTCCTCTTAACTATACGAAAATAGTCATTTCCCATTTTAAACTATATTAATTTTTTCTAGTTCAACATTTGTAACAGTATTTGGTATTCTCTGTATGCATCAGATAAGTCTGGAGTTCCATTGCTCAGGAAATAAATAAATTTTTTAAAATTTATTACGTATATTTTGCATTTATGGTCAGTAAAATACAAATCATAATAATTTGTAATTAATTGTATCGATTTTTATTATCTTATCGTCATTACATATAGAAGACGCTCATAACTTGATAATGAATAAATTTTATGTTTTTATAAAGGCGAATATACTATATGAGTATAAAATGTTTTTGAAAATATTTATATTATTAAATTGATAGTAATTTTTGATTATATTAATCTCTTATTTTTCTTTCTTTCTAGGTAAGTTTGTTGTTTCTTTTCTCAAATTCAGTGACAAGGGATGCAGTTTTGATTCTACCCTCTTCTATGTAAAACTATCAGAGCTACTTGAAATCGGTATACTAAGTGAGAACATATTGGTACTCTTTATAAATATGTCTTTGTTTTTTTTTTTATACAGCTTAGAGTTTGAACTCTTAAAAAGTTTTTTCGAAGCTAATGCTTTAACATTTTCTAGATATTTTTGTATATAAATTAAAAAATGAGGTATACAGCATTAATTTAGAAAATGTCCTTCATATTATAGAAGTTATTTGAAATCTTTTGAAATTCATAATTATTTTGTATAAAAATAAATATTGACAGCTGCTATGAATGATTTCAAATTAAAATTAAAATCACTTTAATTTCCTTCCATTTCCGATGTCTTGCATAGAATAATAAGATTTCATTTAAATCAAAATACGACATCCAAATGCACAACTTATATAGCACTTAACAACTACATAATTATCCGGCGAGTCTTTTGATTCATACGATACTGAGCGCTCTCTATTGAGTATACATGAGCTAATATGCAATTGTTTAGTTCGCTATATTTTTGTTCAGTGAGCAGCGTAACCTTGAAATTTCTAAATATATTTTACTTTCTCTCTCTGTATGTACATTTTTACTAGAAATTTTTCAATGGTTATTTTAACCATAATCTACTTTCTTTAAGTTTTTAAGATAATTTATGCATCGTTATTATTCGACTGTACAAAGCAATAATTTATGATATACAAAAAATTTTCTGCTTCTGAATAATCAAGTGTAAATAATTATCGAAAAGAGAATTATTTAATTTAGAAAAATGGCGGGTTCAAGATCCGATTCTGGCATAGCTGTTCCTATTCCGTATTTTATCTGTGTGGTGTGTAAATGTGCCACCTTGTAAAAAAGGTTTGTGTAAACGAATGTGATTGGTGAGTAGTTAAGTCGTACTTCTGGCTCTAGATGGCGCTCTAAAAAAGCAAGAGGGGTAAAAATTTCGACTTAAATTCCCTAACTTAGTCAAATGGATTTATTTATGACAAGGGCCATCAGAAACAACAATTTAGAAATGAATTTTTAAGTTAATTAACTAATATCTTTGTAACTGATATTTCTTTAATAACAATATCTATTTTTAAGTAATACTTTGTGTGAAAAGTGGAGTCTTTGAAATTGCCTGTCAGTCAAGAATATAGAAAATATATTTTTTTAAATTATTAGTTTTTAAATTAAGGAAAATTATTAAGATTAGTAATGATGCAGTTTTAAGTTGGTTGCATATTTTAATAGAATTAATTAATCTCCCCTATTAATCCTTTATCTGCTTAAAAAGGAATTTGTACTTGTTTCTAATATTTGATACTTGTTTGCGATTTTACAAAACAAACAGGGCTTTTAAATAACTTGGAGCTTTACTTATCAAATTAATGTTTCTTCAAATTTGGAGCTACTTAAAAGAATGGAATTTCTGTAATTTGAAATATTTCATCTAATTTTCAAAAATATTTTTAAATGAATTATACTTATGTTTAGCAAAGTATAAACACAAATCTAATCTATAGTACATGAATCCAAAATCATATTTTAGTAAGAGTTTCATTTTTAATTTAAGATATATTATATTTAGAGTTAAATTTAATAATCTATAATCAAACAAATGACTTCAAAAATATTCTCTATAATTTTTCAGGAAACAAACTTCATAAAAAAATCAAATACTTGTTAAGGAATTATTTTCAAATCTCAAGAAATTACATTCATACGTTACATTTTCAATTTTAATTACTTTTAACTATACAATAAATTCTATTTAATAATAAATGAAAAAAATCTTTTAGATGGAAACCTTAATTTATCGATTTTTTCCCTTATGTTTCTTTATAGCAAACTTGCAAAAAATATTTAAATATATTTCGAAATGTTTATTCGAGCAAATTGCATTTTCAGAAATAAGGTTTCTATTAGAATTTGATTTTCAATTGAAAACCTCAGATAATTGCAGATAATTTTTACTAATTAGATATTTGGGTGAAAACTATGTAAACAGTACTGTAATAATACGTCTTGTAAGTGCTTCCATAAAAAAACCTGAAATCCAACTAAAATTGGGCAATCATGTTTTTAGCTATATCCACATACGCCTGTAATATAAATATTTCTTGAAGGATTTAATTTTTTTAAAGAGTTTCAATACTTTTTGAAGGTAAATATCAATTCGTAAAATCTAATAAAATACTTTTTTAGCCGAAGCACTGACATAGGGATAGCACGTCATCCCCACGATCTGAGCAACCCTTTTCGGGTAGGGTTGTCCTTCTTCTGTGCTCTATCAGTAAAATATGTGAATGGCCCCCCCCCCATTATAAAAAGGATTTGTGCAATTGAATGTGACGCATGAAGTAGCTAAGTCATATTCTTGGCCCTAGTTGACGCTACAGAAAAAACAAGAGACTCTCACTCGGCTTAAATCGTTGACAGATCTGTCATCAGCCTTTTAATGTACCATAAATAACAACAATATACATTTTTTTTTTATTTTATGTATTATATCAATCTATTTGATGTTTTAGAAACATATTATTACTACTGAATTTATTGATAAAAGCTCATCTGTTTACATTGCGCTTAGTTATTCTGCATCAGGGTCTGGAAAGGGAGTTTCTTCCGTTTCGTCTTCGCCTGGAACGACGCACTCAGGTCTGTGTCGGATGATGTGCTGAAAATTTTAAAAAAATTTATTGTTAGCTGATATATAAAAAAAACACAGTCTCACCATTTTTTTCGCATTTAAAAATACATTTTCTTCTCCAAATAATTTTAGCTTTAGCCTCCGTGTTGCTTGCTAACAGTCACCTTTTTGGGGAAATAAACATCCAGGGGATAGTAAAATACATGAATGAGATACTGATAAGATGAAAATTAAAATATATCAAATTCTAAATAATCAATTTTTTATATTCATTGAATTGTTTAAAGTAATATGAAAGCTCAAATTAACTGAAATGACTTGATTTATATTGTGTTCAAAATATTGGTTTATAAAATGTCATTGGAGTATTTAAAGTATTTATAAAGATTTTTTTTTCCTTAAAGGGATGTGGAAATTTTAAGATATCAGATGTGAGAATTTGTTGAATTCCGAATATTATGTAATATGAAGCATGGAATCACGGTCAGTTAGTGTTAGTGAGTCCTTATATGAAAATAATGAATAAATGGACGTAATGATATAAAATCATTTAATATTTAGTTGTTTAAAAAGAATTGCGTTGTTATGTTAAATAACAATTGTAGGGTTTGCTGTAAGAAGTATGCAGCTCCAATTTGAAGAAATTTAGAGTTACATGCACTATTATATAGTAAGAAAAGTCCACGCTCGTTTGGTGCCAAAAGAACGCGAGAACTAAGATGTCCAATAGTTTTTGCAGAACGAGCTATTGATCACAGTCCGTTTGTTACTAGTGTGTAGTTTTAAGTTTTTATGATTTCGCTAAAAATTACAAATGGATTAATTAACAATAACATCAGTTGATAGAAATGTTCTTTTAAAAATCTGATCTAATACCTTTAAAATTACAATCTTGTTATAATTAATACTGAATTGCTTGAAATATAATTGCTTTGATGTTTTATTAATACGAATAAAGAAATGAGCATTTTTATGGTTGCGTGATAAAATGGGAAATAATATAATAGCGATTTTACTTCTTTAATAACGAAATAAATATAAAGCATCCAAAATAAATATTTTTTTAAAGCTTTTTAATCATATTACAGCTTTTTGACGAACTTGCTTAAATTCCACACACAAAAGTATATTTGACAGTTATTCAAATGTTATTTATTAAATTAAGTAATTCGAAAGATAAAGATCCGTGCATGGCTATCTTTATATTGTTACACCTTCCTTTTATCTGATTTTTGAAATCACTAAACCATATCACTGTGACTTTTATAAAATCACTATATTTTACTAATCATTTAAGCGATATAAACTACATTTTTATGAAATGTAAATAAAAAATTATATCTATTTTTTAATTAGTTGCCTTAGGAAGAATCTTCATTAATAATGTAAATTGAATGTGATTGAATTACATCAATTATACAATATTTTAAGTTTTAAATGATTAATTATATGTAACTTACTTCTCCAATCTTAATCTCGTGTTTAGCGACACATTCCAATCCTTCCTTGCAAGGGCATTGGAAGTGATACATATCGGGCTTTTCCTCAGTGTCCTTTAACAGCGGTGTGCATGATTCACCTGAAAAAGAGATATTATTAAGAATTTTGAGTTCAGCATCTGTTATCTACATATAAAATTGTATCCTTTGATCCTTATCTAAAGTTCTTAATTTCCAATGCTGATTATGTGAATATTTACAAGTAAAAGAAATTTAAGACGAAGAAAGAAAGTACTAAGATGATTTTTTCTCATACTCATAACATTTTTTAATATGTATAGCTTAATTTCTTCAATCAACTGACATTCATTATTCGAGGAGGCATTGTCGCCCTTCCCTCGAGATACTGATTAAATTTATAGGCCAGAAAAGCATATTATATGGAAAAAATCCCAAATCCATCCATGAGTAATTCCAATTGTTTCAGTAAAAGAAAAGAAGCCTTTAGTTGTATCATCAATAAATCCAACTGATCCAGCAAAAGATAAGGAGCCATGAGCTGTACGATGAAGACCCAAATGATCTAATGAAAGATATGTTTTCTTATTTACGAGAGTGCAATCCACAATAGTACACAAGGTTAGCATTTGCAGTAAACTGTAGAACATATATAATAGCTATCAAACAATTATAACAGCGCAAAGAACTCACAGAATATTTCAAAGACAGATTTCACTAAATCTGTCTCTCGAATCGATCAATGGTTTTGATTCCTGACTTACACAAATCCCTGTATATTATTCTCGTATTTCTATAGCTGTTCTGATAAAGCATAGAATGGTCTAAAAGAAAATGCCGGAACTCGAGTTCTAAAGGGACAATCGCCAAGATGCTCCAATATTTAGATCCTTCATTTTCCCCCAATAATAAGTATTATTACTTAGCATTCAGTTAACAACCATTATTATGTTTGTAAATTTTACCAGGAGTCTTATTGTGTAGGTAAGCAATATTACAATTTACTAAGAAAATGTTATTAATTAACCGCAGGCCTTTTGGGCTGAATATTTAAAATTATCACGACATTGTAATGTTAAGAAATACTGAAATTTTATCAAATTCATGATTTTATGTCACTTTGAAACATCATTAAGAATAATATACTGATTGGAAGTAATGTCATTAAATTTCTAGTCTTCAATTGTTAACTTTATTGTTCAGAAGACAAGATAGGTTGCAATAAAATTATAAGAAAATTTTTGAAGCTTAGTTGTTAAGTTTTAAAACTTAATTCGCAACAGTATTCGAAATTATAAATATTTAGAAATGTATTTATTTCATTCCTTAAATATTTTCTTTTTCTTCATCTGCATAAAATGGGCCTTGCAGCTGGAAGGACTTTTTTAATTTGAAGGACATATTCATTACAAGCAGAATATTTAAATTTAAAAAAATAGTTATGTTTTAAGACGAACTTCGCAATTTTAAACAGTGGTAAAATAAAGGGAATGCCGCCAGAAACGGCAATTCTTTTTCTAAATTTTTGCTCTAAACATTTGCGAAGGTTTTCTCCTTAAAAGTTTAAAGTGTATCAGATCTCCATTTACATTGAATTTGTTTCGGAATTGGATATTGGATATGGATAACTGAAAGTAGTGGTGTGATAACTTGAAGTGTGGTGTCAGAAATTCCCAGAGCAGCTGTGTGTTTGCGAGTCGAACTCAGAACTGATTGCCTCACTTTCGACATTTTTTGGAGTTCTGGTGGTCCGTTGCTATTCATTTCTGGGTTTAGCGACCCTCCTGAAATGAGTTAACCCACAACAGAATCGAATTACGGCCAGTATTGGGTCTGTGAGAAGGAATTTCAAAGCGAGCGCAGAAGGCACGTTACGTAGCAGCAAGTGAGCGATCATTAGAAAAGAAGATCTCGATGGTGAAGGCTCTCTGCCCTCTAGATTAGAGCATGATGGCAACTGACTATAGAGAGAAACAAACATTGGGACTTTTCCCTTTAGTAGCACCTCATATATCCCCTCTTCCTACCCAACTCACCGTTTGGGAGTTTTTTAAATAAGTAAGTTTCTCTGATGCAGCCTCTATAAGGAAATTGATTCTCAATTGCCTAACTGTATCCATTATTTCAAATGTAAATGAAAACAATTATGTTTGTAATTTAATTACAAGAGCTTTTTCTAATAATGTTCTTATTATTTTAACTTAATAATAGTTTAATAATTATTATGATGAAATTCTCGAAAAAATATAATAAAAGAGTAATCATTGTTTATAAAGAGACATAGAACTGCATTCACTATGAATGTTGTTTGGTAATTAAAACCCTTTAACTAAAACGTAGATTTCTGTACAATATTTTGAAACCAATGTATATCTATTATTTTCATTTAAAAGAAACATTTATCTCTTACAAGAGCCAGCTAATCTGGGGATTTTTTTCCCTAAAGAAAAAGGGATTTTAAAACTAACTCAATATTTCTGACACAAATTAATTTTGAAAGAAAAAAATTATTCAAATACTTTCATTTTATCTCTTCTGTCTTTTTTTTTTTAAAAAAAAGGAAATTTTTGTTTGTTTAATTACTTATTCTTTTCAATTTTTTTTTTCTACTAAGGAAAGTAATCTTTAAGATATTTGTAGAAGAATAAATAGTAATATCCATTTCTTTTTATTTTTCAACTGAAAAGTGAATCTCTAAATTTTTTAGAGGCGATTGTTGAGAAATTACTAATAATATTTCATTTGTTTTTTCTTATAGGAAAAATCAATCCGTAAAGCTTTTTAGTAATTTTTGAATAATGAATATTAACTTCTAATTTTCGTAGTTTGTAGAGCTAAACTTTCATTTCCTGAAGGTTGTGGTCAATATCGGAGTCCGAATCTTCTATTGAACATTTCTTTATTTAGAAAGTTTGGTAGCTCCTTTCAGTAGAGCATTATTATCCTTATGATCATGAGCCAAACATTTCGCGCCAAATGAAAATACTCTTGAATTTGGTGGCTGATGCGTACTTATTTGTCATTTCGAGACATTTTACGATTTAATTAATTATGTACTGTATCAGTTGTATCACTGCATCTTCTAAGGTTACGTACGCATCCCATGGTGCATTGCGATTGTAAATAATGAGTTGAGGTGTTATTCTATCAATTCTGTCTTTCGTGATTGTGTGAAATGTTATCATTAAAGAAATGTTGATCCATATTTTCTAAAACATTTCTTTAACGACTTCAAGGGGCCGCGGTGGCCTGGTGGTAAGGTCTCGGCTTCGGGACCGGAGGGTTTCAGGTTCGAGACTGGATTCCACCGAAGATCCGTCGTGTGAGGGGGTCTCTTGCACGTTAAATCTGTCAGGCCAAAGTCCTCCAGCTGGTGTGGTGTGGTGTGGAGAGGGGGGGTGCCACTTCAGGTGTCGTCCTCGTCATCTGACCGTGGTTCAAAATTACGAGGTCCGTCCCAAAATAGCCCTCGTGTTGCTTTAAACGGGACGTTAATATAACTGAACTGAACTTAACGACTTCAAATTTCATTTCTTTCACATTTCACTTAATACAAACACTAAAGTCAAGACAGATATTAACGTACGCAACTCTTGACAATTCCGTATTTTATCACGTTATTAATACAATCGCAATGCACTATGGGATGCGTACTTAATCAGGCATCGCCATCTATTATCCAAAAGAGAAAATAGAATAATGCAAATGTTACAGTACTCATTTAGAAAAAAAAATTATTAAAAATAGTTCCATACCTTCATTTCTCATTTTTTGGCAGTGTCCTCCAAAGAGAGACACAATGACGTAATTGACGCAGCATTCCCCATCTTCGCAGTCATCCGCTGATTTGCACCTCTTGGCAAAAACAGTCTGCGAAATAACAAATTAATTGCAACTCTATTTATAAGCCTTCAAACTAAACCTTGTAACTTGAAAATATTGTAAATTTCAATGTGAAAAGCTGAAATCAAATGTTTTTCAGATTAAAATTATTTAAAATGTTTAAAATATTTTCATGATTAATTTTTCAATTAAAAGTAAGTAGAAAAGATATTTTATTAATAATAAAATAGGAGAAATGAACCGAACATTTAAGTCTTTACCAAATGCTTAGAGAAAAAAACTATTTCGAATATTTCGAAAACGGGATTTCAAGTGAAATATTCCAGAATGGCCTTTGTCTTTGAATATTGTGAATAAATCATTTAAACTGATTAAACAAGAAAAAAACTTAATAACTTCATTTAAACTTCATTTATTATTATTTTCACTTCGGGAAAAGTATAAAAATCAATTGAAATTATTTCGGAACTGTATTCAGTTCTATACAGAAAGTATTTATATGTCTGAAAATAAAACTGCAATAATTCAGATTTTTAAAAATAATTATCATTTTTTCATGTTATTTCTAAACTTTTTTGCTCTAATAAATCTTTAAATGATTTAAGTTTAAGAAAATTTTAGATCGGTTTCATTTTTTTTCTTTAAACGATCTTCGATGAATATGAATAAAGATGTGAATTATTAAAATCGTAATTTGCAACACCAGGATTATGTGGATTGATAGACACCTACTTTCAAAATTTATAGATAAAATAAAAGTAACATTTCGGAAGCTTCAATAACATTTCGGCATACATACTTCAACTAAAACTGCGGAATAGTCTTTTAATATCTACACCGCTCGAACATTAGAAATATGAATACATAAGAACATTAAGATAAAAGTGTCAATATATAAGAACAGTAGAAAAGTAAATAAATAATTTCCAAAAACTAAATGACTATCAGAAATGGTATTTAATTAAAAAAGTTAATTTTAAAAATTGGAGTTGAAATTCGGAACTGTAATATTCTTAACACGCAATTCCGATTCAATGAAATCAAAGAATTTATGAAACGCACTTTAATTGGAAATATTAAGCGAATTTTTCCTTTTTTTAAATTTAGAAGTTAAATCTTTGTAGTATTACAATTTAAACGTAAATCGATCAAGCGATAAACAAAAGAATCGTTTTTAAAGTTCTCTAAATGGACGTTATACCAAGATCTGTCACTTTTGACCTGTCATTAATTCCCGAACTTGATATATATATCACAAATTTAATTACAATTTACTGAAAAAAAATTTAAAACAAGGGTTTTTCTCATTTTAAAGGGGTTTAAAACTAAGAATTAATCAAAAATTAAAATTTTTCATATAAACTTTGAGTAAATTATTATCTAAAACTCATTTTACTTTATTAAATTTTTCAAATTTATCTTTATTAATTAAAACAAAAATATTGTGTTCACTTTACAGCAAAGTGTCTCTTTGTTTAAATTAATGTATTTGTGTTCATTTTACAGTAAAGTATCTCTTTGTTTAAATTAATATATTTGTATTCATTTGTTTTACTATTATTTTAAATATATATTTTTTTCAATTGAGATAGTTGAGTTATTATGACACATTAATTTTTTTCCTTTAAATGTTCTAATTTTATTTCAATTACACATTTTTTTGTCTTTATTTAGGAAGACCATTTGTGATTGATATGGAAAAAATATGCGATTTTTTCACTAAGCATATTATAGATATGTATAATATATAAAAATTATAGGTGGTTACAGAAGTTTAATAACTTTAATATCATTGATTTAACTTTATATAAAAGGCATCTTTTTAAAATTATTAATTTCAAAATTTAAAATAATTTCATTTTAATTAGTGAAATATATTTATTTTACTCACTGTGGCAGACACCACCACTAAAGCAAACACGATCCACTTCATCTTTTCTAATTCGTTTTGCTGGTGCAGTATAAATGTTATGACTACTTACCTGTTTATAAGACTGACTTCCTTTTATAACCTTAATATTTGTGCCCTTGAGAATATCAGAAAAAATTGACAGCATCCGTTTTCGATAGTGAAAAAAAGGCGAAAATATATTTAACTGACATAGTTAGGAGCGATAAGATAAAACTATACGTTTTTTACACCTGAAATAATATCATTGATTCTCACCGGTCCTTCTAGACTAAAATGCATGTGTATAGTCATTTTTGAAGATAATAAACTCTCTGACATTTTGCACAAAGCTATTTCCATAGAATCATAGAGAAGCTCAAATATTATATTCGGAATTTAGTTTTTTAACTCGCTTTTTAGTAGAAATTAACGCATGATGTTATCAAACCATTCTTGAAATATAGGCTCAAAATATTTTAAAATGGAAGAAATATTAAATAAATCTGATGGGAATTTTTGGATATATTACACTATGAAGCTTTTTTTCTTATAAAAGTTTTTCTCTTCAAATAATAGTTCAATTAATAAAAGTTTTTTTGTTGTTGTTTTTAAAACTTTTGAATGATTAAGAACTTGGCTACTGCCTAACAGTAGAAAGTGATATACAAATTTTTTATTGATAAAATAAAGAAATGCTAACCATTTTGCACCCACTTTCAGGAGAGTTTAATCCTTTGCACTCGAAAAAGTAATTCGCTGCTTAATTATTCATCTTGTAAACAACGGCAGTAAAAAATATCATTGCGGATGCCTTGCCAATTACAGTTCACTCAAATGACCAAAAGATCATCAGATGAGTGATATGCTTCCGAAATGTGAATTAATCAGTGTTCTTAATTGGAATCAAAGACCTGGATTTCATATCACAGCTCTGTATTAACGGAAAAATACATTAAAAAAAACTACACATTGTTGCCACACAGAGCAAGCTAAATCAAACAAAACAAATAATTCCTAGGTTATAGGTGGACGGTTTAAATTCAGATACTGAAAATAATATTGCAGAAACATAAATGGAACACATACGTAATACAAAAAATAAACAGAGTTAAATATTTACAACTTGTTACACATCTAATACAAAGATTTGTTTATTGCTCTGAAAAATAATTAAGCACAATTGCTTTCATAATAGAGTTGAATTCGTACAAATCGAATTTCTTTGAAAAATTTATCTTAATCTTTTAAATATTTTGTAGGCGTTTTTAATAATCAAAGTTGATAACTAAAAAGAATAAAACGTCAAAATGATGCACCGTCTTGAATTGTAAGTAAGATGTACTATCCGAGTGCAAAGGGTTAACTCTGTTAGTTTCTAAATCGATTTTCTAAACGTAAATAATCTATAAAGACTTGTAATTCTAAGGGGTAAATCACATTTCTAAAATTTCTAAAAATGAAATTACTAATTATTGTTGAGAGAGAATCTGAACTATAGAATAAAAAACAATTATGATACTAAATTAGCTTCATACATTAATTTAGGATAAATATATACTGAATGTAATGCCATTTAATAAACAGCATACTTCAGAAGATGATATTTTTAATCAAAATAATTCATTAAATATTTTCGTGTAAAATATTTTATTTACAATTGAAATATAGAATAAAGTATTTGGTCATCTTATTGATTCATCTATTACAAAGAACATTTAATAATTCTGAATAATAAATGAATCAATAAAATAATAACATTAATAAATATATAATCTGACAAAGACAAAGCTTTACTTTCTTTTATCGTTCAATTTTTTGTGAAACCATTCAAAAGGTGTAAAATTTGAATAAAAGAATGAACATGAAACATATAATTTTATTACAATACTATCATGTATTGAATATAGCTTATAATATTAATGATATGGAAAGCATTTTGATTTTCATTTAGAAATACCCTAGCATGTATAAATAAATTCAATTTATCTTCGTTCCAAAAATAATTATTTTTTAATTACTCAAACTCAAGCTTCTAAGCTTTCACACTCTCTGTTTCTATTTTATTTTTTCACCCTGAGTTTCCACCTGCCGAATCCAACATGCTATATTAGCTGATTCTTTCTAAAGCTATTATAATTTATGTATGTTTTCTCACTGCCTGTTTAACTTCTTTCTATCATAGTATTTAAATTAAAACATTGCTTATGTGTGTGTGTGGGGGGGGGCGCTTAAAATCGAATGTCTAAGTTTTTTCTCTCACGGTGAAGGTTATTATTTGAAAATTTTATATGAATCTTCGGGAATCTTATCCTTTTGAGTTTGTTCACATACTTATCTAACATACTAGACATCCGGGGAGAGGGGCACCTAGTAATGAGCATGAGATGCTTCCGGTATGGTGGTTGGATCTCGCCAATCCAGTGGGTACTATAATAGGTAGGAGTTCTGGCCCTCTCATCGATGACGAGACGTACTCCCTACGGTGAGGATTGTACCGTGGCCAGTGATGGCCATTAAGACTCAACCACAGTTCCCGCCAGTGTTGCTGTAGTGGCGGTCCGGTCATTCAGTCTTGCGTGGCTTATCCGTGTGCCTTGGTGGTGGGTCGGTGGTCTGTGATATGACTTACTTATACAACATAATCCCCGGGGAACATCTCGTAATTGAGGATGAGATGCTTCCAGTTTGGTGGTTGGATCTCGCCAACCCGGTGATTACAATAAAGGTGGGAGTCTCACCCACCCATTGATGACGGGACGTACTCCCTATGGGGACAGTTGTACCATGGCCGGTGATGGCCATTAAGACTCAACCACAGTTCCCGACATTGTTGCTGTAGCTGCGGCCCGGTCATTCTGTATTTATTTCGGAGTGCTTTCGGACAGGACGGAGTGTCATTAATATTACTTACTTATAGAACATATGGTGTAAAAAAATATGTACAAAAATTTTATACAGATTATTAAATATGTAATACAGATGATTACAGATGATATGTAATACAGATTAAATTATGTAATGCAGATTAAATTATGTAATACAGATGAGAAAAACGAGCATGCTCTTTTAATGCTTTATCTTTGACAGTTCGTTGCAAAATTTATGGGAAATATAATAATTTGAGGATGAAATTTTTTATACAGATAAATGAGTTTTTGAATTTTAATACATATAATAGACAAACGATAGACTATCAGTGCTATGAATAATTTCAATCACATCCACAGTGAAGCACTAAACATATGCACTAATTTCGCCCATCAGACTTGTGGCGCCTTTAAAATATCATGCTTATTTTCACAGGAACGAAAAGGAGAATCAAATTCCAAGAGTCGAATTCTTTCCGAAATTTGATAAAAATTCCCAATATTGGTGTAAATACTGTATACAAAATTTTATCAATATGCTCATTTCGAAATATCGTATTCTCATTCATAGAATTCAACATAATTCCCAAAATATTTTATTCAAATTCAGAGATGTCTGAAACTAAAAGATTCATCAAAATCTCGTTCGAATTTTTGGATGATTAGAATATTTCCTTTTCATGTATGAGAAAGAAAAAATAAAGGGAAAAGCAGAAAGATATTTCACTCTCTAACATGTTTAGAAATTATTAATTAATTATTTCACTTTTCCTGCTAATTTATAATTTATTATTCCAAATATTATTCATTCTTGATCTATATATATATATTTCCACATTTACTATAAGTTAGGATTAATTGTCTGGAAAAGAATTCTAATTAACTTAATTAAATATGTGATGTTTAAACTCTAAAATAATTGTAATTGCCCGCTAATTTATAATTTATTATTCTAAATATTATTCATTCTTGACATATATATTTGTTCACATTTACTACAAGTTAGTACTAATTGTATGGAATAGAATTCTAATTAACTTAATTAAATATCTGATAATTATATTCTGAAAGTATTGTAATTGCCTGCTAATTTATAATTTATTATTCCAAATGTTATTCATTTTTGACATATATTTTTTCACATTTACAACAAGGTAGTACTAATTGCATGGAATAGAATCCTAATTAAATTAAATATCTGATCATTAAATTTTGAAAGTATTGTAATTGCTTAGTTGTCATAAAGAAGAATCGAATTTTCAAAAAACTAATTTATCTAAAAGTGAATGAGCCTTTACAAACATGAAACAAATAAGGTAGTAAGAATTGGCGACCAAATGTTTAGTCAAAGTAACCTCATTACCGGTATTGCGAGACAAAGCGAAATCAGAAAACCAAGAGAATGCGTTATCTTTGTTTTATGAATGAGTTATCGTTTTTCCCGTGTAACAATATTTAAAGAGTAACCTATGACCATTTTTGGAAAAGATTACTTCGGATGTTAAAGCAAATGAAGTAAAAGATTTTTTTTCTAAAATTTTTAAGTGTAAATTATTTTTAAACTTAACAGTTTTCTAACGAAAAGATAAAAATTTTCATTATGCTAAAAATACGGCATTTTAACTTTTAATAAAATAGGTTTGTAGAAAAAATTTAATTCCAGAATATTTAACAAACTATGCTACTTTTCACTTTTTAAGATTTTGTCGTAAAAAAATTTGTCATTTATAAGAAAATGTTTGCTTTTTAATTATTCGCATTTGCCTATTATTTTCTAATTTATTTTAATGGAAAATATTGTACGCTTTTAAATTTTGTTCGTGCATGAATCAATATTATTAGTATTCTCATCTTTTAATACTTAAAATAATACTCTAATACTTTTTTAATACTTTTTATCATGAGTTAATGTTTAAGTGACACAGTTTCACCAAAAGAGAGACGAAAAATATCGATTTTGGTAAAAAGAAGATAATTTTACAATATTCTTCAAATTGATTATCTCTGAGGTCTGAACTTGGTTGGATCTTTTGAATTATTTTGTACAAAAAGCATGTTCATCCAAGGTGTTGTTTTATTTTTGAATCCACATTTACTCATCCTTTTAAAGAAAGTTTCAAATTTGTTTTGTTAAATAATAACCCAAGAATATGGTTTATAAGCTCTATGATAATTTCTTATAAAATATACATTACAAAAAATATCAGATTGTCTTTTATTTTCATTTTTCATATGTCTATCATATTTTCATTAACACGCCATTGCCTGATATAGTGTCACTACTACATTATTTCCAGATATTGGCTTGGTGGCACTCATTGGCAATTATTGATTCGACAGATGGGTTATAACTGATTGGGAATTTTGATGTACGACAATTTTCGCTGTTAGTAACGACTTATATGTTTTTTTTGTCGTGTCCATGAGAGTCGAAACTAAATATGTCCATGAATTTGGAAAATTTCTTCTGCGACTTGCTTGATGTTGTCTCCATGCGGATCTATCATAGTCGGCAGTACACCAATCTTTCTCAGGCTGGCGCTCATAGCCGGACACTCGTAGATGTGAGTAGGCGTAAGCTGTGTATCAGGACAATGATCACAGCTTCTATAGATCTTCATGCCCTCTCCATCGATCTTCACACCCCTGTGGAGTCCGGTTCTCAGCCTAGTTATGGTTTTAATAGTAGATCTGTTCGCAGTTATTTCAGAGAGAAGATGTTTAGCCTGAATGGATTTTTCTCTAAGTTTATATCTGGCCACTGCATTCGCATCTTGAAGAGAAACATCAGAGCAGCTAGAGTTGAGGTCTCTGCCCTCCTTGGCCAATCTATCCGCAGTTTCATTTTCTTCTATATCGACGTGTGCTGGAATCCACTGGAGGTCACATGTCTTGTTAATAATCTGAAGATCTTGAAGACAAGAGATGATTTCTTGGGTGTAAGAAGAATGTCCGTTTAGAATTGCTTGGAGGGCGGCCTTTCAGTCACAAAAGATTACTAGGCCTTTTGCCTGCTTGGAAGCGGGGCTTATATGTTAAGGTTAATGTATGAAGAATAAACTGTAAATAACTTATCTTTCCTGTGATGCAGTCACCTCTTTGTACTTCTTTTTGCATTGCAAGTTACCTAAAGGCTAGAAACGCAAAGGTAAAAGAGTTGACTATTTGCTGAAACACGAATAGTTTTTATCAAATTTTAGTATTAAATCTACTAAATAATTCCCTAAAAGTACTAATTAAATACAAGCTCCGTCGTTTTTTATGCGGATAACAATAAGTGCCGGAAACAATTATCAAGTCTTGAAATCATAACATTCGAAAATTTACAAAATTGCGAAAACATCTCAGATATTATAATATTGTTCGTAAAATATTTTATTAAATTTGCTGTCCGCTCATTTCTATTTTAAGTTATTTTAACTCCTTTTAAGTATTCCAAAGCCTTTAATCTCTTATCAGCAAAATGATTTAGCAAATATTTTTTATTTATTTATCGAAAAGTAAATTGCCAAATTTTATGAAACTTAAGAATGTAAATTGTCTTCAAAATTTGCCTTCATTATTATTTTCAAGTACTATAATAGGTATAAAGGAATATTATACTTAATACATAATAGGTATAAAAGAATATTATACTTAGTACATAATAGGTATAAAAGAATATTATACTTAGTACATAGTAGGTATAAAAGAATATTATATTTAGTACATAATAGGTATAAAAAAATTTTATTACTATAGAAGTCCAAATGTTTCAATAGTTTTAAAAAGTGTGTTTCTTCAGTAGTAACATTAATCTCGCTTACATAATTTTCAAAATTTTATTAACAAATATGCATTATAATTATCAAATGAAAGTTTTAAGAAGCTTTCGTATCAAATTTTTTGTGTTTATTCCTTTATAAAAATCATAATCCATTTAAATTTTACTTTAATAAATTAATATTTAAAAATATAGTGTTTCCTATAAAAATGAATATTTATTCTTAACTTTTAGTAACAAAATACTTTGACTTGTCATTCAAATACTCGTTTCTGCTTATTTATTTGAATACTTAATGAAATATATACTTAAAATCTTGTCATGTTCATGCATCTATTTTAAAATACACACTTATGAAATATATCTGGCGATGTTTCAATTTTTGCTATTATGCAGCTTTCTCAAGCATTATGCCTATGAAATAGCTCATTAGTATTGCTTCAATTTCTCAGTTATTATTTTATAAAGCTGTTTATAAAACTTTTTATTGAACTACTGCTTAAAGTATTTCCATTCATACACTATTTGATATACCTTACGTTGCCCTAGATAAAGTCTTTTCATATATAACATCATTAACCGAAAAACTACTTTTATATAAAATTATAATTTAAAAAATCATTATATTGTCTAAAATATTCATCTATTTTTGATTAAAATTACAATATCATTTCAATCAGACGATTTTTGAAAACCACCGATTGTTTATTTTTTCCACAAGTTATTTATATATGTTAAATTGCTATTGAAAATTCTGTTCATAAGCGATAATATATAAGAAAATATATGTCCAAAACATAATAAATAATGATAACAATCACAAAAGACTTATTAAAATAAACGTAAAATTTAAAAAATTGGGGTAACATAATAATTTTTTTAATGTATAGTTTTTATTAATTTTCAATTAGTAGATTAATTAATTAATTTGGTGATAGTATTTTTTTCTCATAATTTATATTATAAGGGTCCAAAATTTGTTTGATTTCAGCCTAACTCTTTAGATAGAATTACTTAACACACAGACATATGATCAAAATGACTTTTATTTGTACTAAGATAATATACATTGTCAAAAACTACATTATACAAAATCAATATAATTTTGGTCCTGCAATCTATTCTTCTTGAGGAGGGATTTCGCTTGTAACTTCTCCTGGAGCAATGCAACCGGGCTGCTTGACAACGATGTGCTGCAATATCAGTAGCAAAATTAGGCTTGAGATTGCGAAGAAAGTCATCCGTAGTAATATTTCTTGAATTTCAAACATTTTTGAACGGGAAAAAGGAAGAAATTTCGATTTATATAATCAATGAAAGTGATCGAAAAGATCTTTTTAAAATTTCTATTTACTTGAATACAAATGAAGGTATAAGTGCAAACATTAATAAGAGTACACAAGTTTTCTCTTTTTTCGACTGGATGTAAATAATGGGTTACTTTCATCCTATAAATCACAGACTGATTTTGGAAATTCAATAGTTTTGTTGTTGCTTGAATGAGATCTTTATCATTAATAGTTAACGAAATCTGAAGTTGATAATGTAGAAAAAACTTATTTCAACAAGAATATTACTGTATAAAACTGAATGCTATATATGTTTATTAACAAGTATTCAATATACCCAAACAAATTTTAGTTTTACGCAATAGTAACCAATATTTTATGCAACGGAACTTTATATAGAAATTGCTTTACTTCGAACAGTGCCAGTTGCCTTAAACCGTCAGTAAATATATCATTCATCAACGATGCGATATTTCGTATGATCAGTTTGCGTTTCAATGGCTATTATTCATTGGTGATACTAACTGACTATTCCGACACATCAATAAGCACTTGGGAAAAACAGAATCAGCAGAACACCATGACAGCAACCCTTTCGGAAACTGTGGTTGAGCCTTAACAAATATCATCAGCCATGGCAAAACCCTACCCCCAGGAAATCTGTTCCGTTATAGATAGGAGATAGCCAACCACCACATCATTCTATATGCACCAAGAACCAAACACCATACATTTTTGAAGCCGCCCCCTGTGGGACATTGTCCATTGGTATATAAAACATTTATATTCTGAAAATATAAGCGTTTTCATTCATGTTATGCTATAATATCCATAATTGCTGTGGTAACTTTTCAAGCTGAAATCATGTCTTGGTAACAGTTGAATACCTAATTGTTCACATAATAAAAAATTATATGCAAGGGGTGTTGTTTAGATCTGGTTAATAGTTTGAATTTCCGATATTCTATCCGAATGATCGTGTATTATCGACAACAAATATACATAAAATGCTGTGAAGCCAGAATTTAAAAGAATAGAATAGTTGTAATATGCTTTGAAAACATTCCAATTAGGAAATAGATAAAAGCATAAAAAACATTGAGAATGTCTAGCAGCAATGTTTATCATTATAATATTTTTTTTAAGTTATAGCGAGTGAAACGTAGAATTCTTAATCGGTATCACGAATACTTTTTTTTTGTCTCTAGCTGCCAAAGAAACTTTACCAATATGGTAACATTCTTTAGAAATTTCGAAAAACTTCCTTCGAGTGAATATTGATTTTGCAAGGACACGAAGTATTGCAAAAAGAAGAATTCTAGTTCAAATTTCGGAGAATACCATTTCACTCACTGTTCTGAATAGAAGAGCTTTCGGAACGAATTAGATTGGTTTTCGGTATTTGAAGCTACCTTTCAAGATTTATGCTTTAGTTAGTATAAGAAATGTTTTATATTTAAGACTTACTGAAATAAATAAAATTCGCGATCAACATTCAGTTATTTTTTATAATCGGCACCGAAGTAAGAATCTCATTGTGTTATTTATAAATATCGAGTTGTTATAAAATTTTTACTCTTGAAAAAAAGTAAAAAAATTAATAGCCATTTCTCATTTATTTACATTTTAAGATTGAAATAATATTTAGTAGGGAATGAATTTGGAACAACAATTTGAAATAAAAACAGACATTTTTATTAGTGTTAGAAATTACAGTGCTTTTTATATGTCAATACTTTTTGTTTCTAATTTCTAATGTATTCTTTTATCACTATAAATTATACAAAATTTAGAAATAATAATTTTTATTACTAGATGGCTTCACCATTGTGGCATCAATATATAGTTTTATAAGTCATTTAGTTGATTTCTAATTTCTGAAAAAATTAAAACTGGTATCGCCGTTAAGAATATCGAAGAAAGCAATATTTCAGAACTCTTCTGCATCAGAAAATGAATTAAGAAATGAAGGTCATTTCACAGACTTTACATGATTTCAATCATAAATCCATACACTGATGTTTACTAAATTGCGGCTTTTCATACAGAAAACTGTATTCAAAATAAAAGAAGTGGGATGGATGACTGCAAGCCAGATGGAATTTTTCCAATCTCATTGTCAAACTAATTACCATTCAATGAGAATTGACAATCCAAATAAGGATGTTACGCTAATCAGTATTTTAAAAGTATTTTCTTCATTTCTGACGACCATAGTTCAGTACATAACAAATAAAAATGAACTTACTTCTCCAATCTTGAATTCCCTATCAGGCTGGCATTCTAAGCCTTCCTTGCAGGGACACATGAAGTGATACATGTCTGGTTTCTCGTCATCATCGTCATCAATGATTGGACAAATTTCACCTAAAAATTAAGTGCAAATCCATATTTATAGCATCATCTTATTACAAATCTTGAGATGAAGTGGGTTTATGTTTACATTGCAAAAGGGATTTGTTTTGAAACTTGAGATTTAAAACGTGTTTGAAAATTGATACATTTTCTGTGTTTTTTATAATTGTAAATATGTTATTGTAATAATTATGTTATTGTAATATTTTAATTTTAATGTTATTGTAATATTTTAATGTTAATGTTATTGTAATATTTTATAATTGTAAATATGTTACGGTCAATTGGGAGTGATTTAATGTTTTAATAACCATCAAAAGCTATGATGCTTTATAGCTCGATAAACTAAGATTTTACCGAACTAAAATAAAGAAAATTACTGTTAATCGATTGGCATGGCAAAAAAATTACATGAATTTAAAATGACAGTGGTAAAACTTATCGTAATGTAGGTGTATAAATCTAAATCTTTCATATAGAAAAGAAATTATAATATGTTGGATTCGTCGGTACATTATTTTAAGTAAAAACTTAGTCGCGCTACAATTATTTCATCTATGGGTATTAAAATAGGGACATTCTGTAAGAATGTGTTGCATAATTGGTGTCTTTTGGATATGGAAGACAGAAACGGATTCCACAAGTTATTGACGCAGCTACAGGTTAGCACACGGCCTTGCCGAATATATAATTACAGCACTGTTCAAATAGAGAAAAAATCTTTAAATAGATTATTGAAAGCCATGTAACGTGTTAGAATTTTTTTAATTCCTGGAACTGAGAAATCATTTACATACTCCTCCTGAAAATACCGTTTTTCTTTCGAGAAATTCAGAAACTAAAAAATGAAATTTTGTATGTAAATATTGTTAAATATATTCATAAATAAAAGCTGTTTTGCTTATACTTTTAATATAAAACCTTTATAATTGTATATCGGTTAACATCGCTTGGCATTTAAAATTTGTAATTAAGGATCAGATTTTCTTAACATTTTTTTACACTTGTTAAAGTAATACAAACATGTCTGCAATCATTTAAAACATACATTATATCTAATCTTCTGTATTATCCTCATTTTTACATTACATGAACACATTACATTTACATGAAATATAATTAGATGTTAAATAGGTTTCCTTAACAAAAAACTGTAATAATTAGAACTTAATATTATTAGTAATGACAGGTTAGATGTAAATATGTCAATAGAAAGTTCTTAAGGTGTAGTTTTTCATTGTTAAATTAAATCTGACTGATTTTCATTTACTTTTTCTTTTTATTCGTATTTTTTTTAATTCATTTTATCAAGATATTTTCTTTCATACCCTTATTATATACCCTTCCTTTGAGCTGTATTTCATAAAGATTTTTTTATCTTTTTATAGATCTTGATAAGACCGTGGATCAAATAGTTACTTTTCTCAAATAATTACTTCTTTTATCACTGATATGATGGACATAAGAAACATTGATAAAAATACCAATAAAGACTGATATAAAAGTATCTGATAGAGATTTATAAACTCCCCTTTACTGAAACTCTCTAGCTTGTTGTGTACAGTGAAATTATTATTTCTTTCAAATTTTATAGGGATTTTCTTATTTCTTTAAGACCCTTCACGAACAGGATACTTACCTTCTTGCTTGTACTTCTGGCAATGGCCTCCGAACCAAGACACGATAACGTAGTTTACGCAGCATTCATCCTCTTCACAATCATCGCTGGACTTGCACTTCTTAGCCAACACTTGCTGCAATAAAAAAAAAACATATGAATATACTGTCCAATGCTTTAAAATTACTGACAGTAATTTTCAGCCCCATGAAAACTTCGTTAAAAATAGTAAAAGTCTTCAGAAGAAATTGTGATTTGTTCATATCTGGTTTAAAAATCAAGAAAGATTTCTCTCACAATAAGGGTTATTAAAAATAGCAAGTGTTTTTCATTATGAAAATGATCTATGTGACACTAATAACGGTTTTTAGCATCTGTTTTTATATCATGTGAAAACATAGTATTGATTTCGCTTGAGGTTTTTGAAGCTTCAAAATGTAATGAGAAGGCAAAAAAATTTTGAAGTCTCAAACAGAGCCGACCTTCTCTACGTAGTGGCCCGGGTGCAAGAAACCATTTGGGTCCCTAAATTTTTAGCAAAGTAAAAAAATCGAACATTTGCGTATACATTTAATTATAATGCGTGATTTTGTTTTTGCTATTAATTACTCCAGGAAAATTTCAATTTTCTAATTTCTTTGTCGATACTTAGTAAAGCAAATGCATTTAAGCATTATACCTATAGGCTTAACGAAGATAATCCTTTATTTAATTTTAATTTACTGAAAGAAGGTTTCAAGCTTTATTACATTTAGTAACTGGCAATGTAAAGGATTGAAAAAAATATTACATTAGATATAGAGAAAAGTAGATAGCTGAGGATTTACTAGTCCATTTGAATCCAATCTCAGTCTCGACTTATGTGTGCCTGGCACCACCATGTCCGAAGGGGATTTCCTTATTCATACATGGACTTTTCCCGTCTTTTTATAGATATCAATGCGATGATCTTTGCCTAGTATAGACGTCAGTCGATGCTTAGCCAGCCACATGGAAAGAAGCTTGTAGACTTTTAGTGGGTTAACATTATTATTGTTCAGAACACTATTTTAATCACTGTAATCATGGTGGGGCCCCTCAGTCGCTTGGCTCGGTTGCATAGCACCTGCCGCACCCCCCAGATAGCCGGCCCTGGTCTCAAAATGAGTTTAAATGGCTTCAGTAAATTTTATCCTTTTGCTATTATTATTAAAGCAATGGCTATTTATTCTTTTTTTAGTCAGTTTCCACAGAATAGCTTTTAAAATATCTATCGTCTGCTAATATAGTTTTATTTTGGAGTCTGCTTTTACTGTATTGCTTTTGAATTATTTATCGTCTCCTGTTGCAGTTTTTCCCCTGGGAATCACAGTGTTATTGCCGAGCTCAAGCAAAAATTTTTAACATAAACCAAATAAGTTCAAATATTGTTTGTTTAATCGATAAACATTGTTAGGTTTGGGATAATTTCAACTAGAATAATTAGAAAATAAGGCAAAAGGAAGTCGTATTTGACGATTTACCGCCAACTTAAGTTACATATTGATTTCCAAACTATACATTCTTTGAATTCTTACAAACTCTATATAGTCCAATAAATATATAATTCAATTTTTAAGTCATTAACCAGTTTGAAACAATCACAAGACTATCATTCTATGCATGCATCGATATGTAGAAAAACGATGAGTTTTTTCATCTTAAAATCTGTCGAGCGTCAAAACTTTGTTTAATTGAAAATAGAAGTATAAAAGTTTAAAAAACTATATATATATATATATATATATATATATATATATATATTAACAAAATAAGATAACCTAATCAAAATAATCAATAGAAAAATCATTAGAAAAAAATAGTCAGTAAAAATAGTCAATAAAAAAGGAATCCGGCCTGAAAACATCGTCAGGAGCCACTTTCAAGCAAGGATTCTTAAACAGGGAATTTTTTCTGTGAGGCGTCGATGGACAATGGCCGAAAGTACTGACGCCTCGTGGCCCGAAAAATCCCCCGAAGATGAAAGCAAAAGAGACATACCAATTCCAACAGCAAAAGACAAAAACAAAGCAAAACATCAACAAATGAAACAAATATATATACAAAAGGTAAAACCATATAAGAAAGATCATAATTAATGACAAAATTAAGAAAATCAGTTCCCTGACCTGTCCGCTAGTATCCGCCATTCTTTAACAACAACAACACCACCGTGCAACTAAACATAAATGTGATTTTTTAGCGCCATCTATTTCACTAATATTTCATTATTTCTTTTTTTATTAAAATATTGATATTACAGTAGTGTTTGGGAAAATCATTATTGTTTAAATTTTTAATAAAACTATTTGTTGCTTTTATAAAAGAAATTTTGTTATTACAAATTGTTTTAATTTTATTAAATTGTGAGAAAAGTACATTTTTGAACATTTTAGAGTTAAGATTAGAGTGATAATTACAGAGTTTAATTATATTAAATTTGAATTCGTCTCTTTTATCATAAATACCGACTATTGTTTTTTCATTAGCAATTTTGATCCTTAAATCCAGATAAGTAGCTTCAAGATTATCACTATTTGTTTCTTTTAAAGTTAATTCTTTAGGATAGCAGTTAGTAACAATATTGGTATAATCTAAGTTAATCAAAATTAAATCATCAATAAATCGCCAACCGTTTATTAAGTAATTATTAATTATTTTTTTCTCGTAATAATGAAGGAAAATGTTAGCTAAAGCACTTGAAAAAGCTGTACCCATTGGGATACCTTTAACCTGTTTATAAAAATCAATACCATTAAATATATAATTTTCGGTAATATTAAAATTGTATAAAGCCAGCCAGTCATTTTTCTTAATTACATTTTCATTTAAATATTCCTAATATATATGAGTACAGACATTTATTAATTTCTCATGGGGCAGGTTGGTGTATAAATTTTCAAAGTCAAAAGTATTAATTTTATAAATTTTGTTATCTTTTAAGAAATCCAAAATCTTTTTGTTATTATTAATGACAAAACAATCTTCTTCTTCAATTTTATTTAACGAAGTTTTCAGGCCGGATTCCTTTTTTATTGACTATTTTTACTGACTATTTTTTTCTAATGATTTTTCTATTGATTATTTTGATTAGGTTATCTTATTTTGTTAATTAATTTATATTCATTTGCGTTTTAGTTGTAGCTGCATTTGCGCTCTCTAAATACAATGATTGATTTAAAAACTTTTAATTCTTATAACTTGTTTAATCAGTAATGATTTTTAGTTCCGGTTCCGGTTTGGTTTCGTTGCCGTTGTTACTTCTGTTTCGTTTAAATACTCTTTGAATATTGTTTTGTAGATTTATTTTTGGTTCTTATTCATTTACTTTCCATTATTTGGTTCTTATTCATTTACCTTTCATTTTGTAAACTTTTGCGTGTAATTCTGAATTGAGTTTTATTTTCGATTTCGACCTAGTTGGTTTCATTTTAATTTTGTTGATCAAGAAATGGATTTTGGTTGTTTTAATAATTTTATGATTATATATATATATATATATACAGTGTCTCACAAAAGTGATGGGACACTTGTGCTTTACAAAAGGAAAATGTAATAAAATAAATAAATAAACATGTACAAATTTTTTGTGGGTGTATTTCATACTTAAATTTTGTAACAATTATTACATAACATACATTTTGTCAAAATATTAAAATATTAATTTAATAAAAATATAATTGTTTAGAACGGAGCAAAAATTAGCTCACATAAGTGATGGGACACCATTAGATATGCAACTAAAATCGTCTGAAATAAGCAATAAAAATATTTTTGGGGGGGTTTATTTTTACTCAAAAGCAATTGGCAATAATTTATAAAATCGTCTGCAGTATTTCTCTCCAGATTGCTTTGGAATTTTTGTGTTTTTTAGCTCTGTGCAGCCATGAATGCTAAACGAAAAGAAACTTCGCCTGAAATTCGAAAAATAATTATTAATTTGCATATTGAACGTGGAAAATCTATTAGAGAAACTGCTAAAACAGTTAATTTGAGTCATTCAACAGTTTTCAACATCATTAAACGATATAAAAAGAATCATATGATTCAAGATAAAAGAAGACCTGGCCGACCATCAAAGCTATCTAATGAATTAAAGCGAATTAACGTTCGAATTATTAAAAAAAATCCAAGAATGAGTGCTCCTAAAGTTGCTGCTGATTTACAAGCATTATATGGAGTAATTGTTAATCCTGAGACTATTAGAAGAGTGATTCGGTCTGCTGGATATCACGGTAGAGTAGCCAGGAAAAAATTCTTCGTAAGTGAAAAGAATAGAAAACTCAGACTGGCATTCGCAAAATCCTACATAAATAAGAATTCTGATTTCTGGAATAAAGTTATATTTGCTGATGAGAGTAAATTTAATGTATTTGGTTCTGACGGTAGAATCTTGGTGTGGAGAAAACCCAGGGAAGAATTTCGTAAAGAGAATTTGGTGCCAACAGTAAAACATGGTGGAGGAGGAGTTATGGTATGGGGGTGTATGTCGTCCGCTGGAGTCGGTAATCTTGTTTTTATTGACAGTATAAGGGATAAGTACAAGTATATCGACATTTTACAGCAAAATTTGAAATCTTCAGCACGAAAATTGAACCTTCATAACAATTTTAAATTCTACTAGGATAATGATCCCAAGCACACTGCTAAGAACGTTAGACTCTGGCTGCTGTATAACTGTCCTGAAATAATAAAAACACCACCAGAATCTCCTGACTTAAATCCCATAGAGAATATTCGGCAAGAATTGGAATCAAGAATTCGCAAGCACACCATTTCTTCAAAACAACAATTCAAATCGGTGCTTCAAGAAGAATGGGGTAAAATCACTCCAGAAATCACAGAAAAATTAGTCAAATCCATCCCAAGAAGATTAAATCATGTTTTAAAAGTAAAAGGAAATCCAACAAAATATTAAAATCTTTTAAAAAGTAAAATTTTTGGATAAATATTTGATGGAAAAGTAAGTGTCCCATCACTTATGTGAGCCATTTTTTTGCTCCTTTCTAAATAACTGTATAATTTATTAAATTTATTTTAATATTTTTACAAAATGTATGTTATGTATTAATTGTTACAAAATTTAAGTATGAAATACACCCACAAAAAATTTGTACATGATTATTTATTTATTTTA
>JAPMOQ010066593.1:796348-812753 GCA_026543055.1 Argiope trifasciata | reverse complement strand
CATCTTGAGCAAATGCATAACTATGAAAAAATACATAGGCTCTTTTAGAATCTTATTTGATCCGCAATTCAGTCATCTTTGGTCAGTAGACTTTTAATCTCACCAACTCACACTAAAACAACCTTTATCCCTAGCTTCTTCTGTTCTATAACAGTAGAATCCCTCCCCTCCCCCTAAAAAAATGAAGAATGGGAAAGAAAAAGCTAAGCTCAAAGAAAGTGAGCAGCTCACACAGTCTGTCAGGGAAGTTTGAGGAAAAACATGTCTTTAATAACGTTAGTGGACCGACAACATTAATCAGGTCCCTAAGCCCAAAGAGGACAAAAATTATTTCCGAGTAGAGCGGTCTGGCGAGCTGCGTTTAAAACTGATTTGTCTCTGTCACCCGGATATAAATTTAGCTTTAGTGGAGACACCGGCGTTTATGCCTATCTGTTGAATGTGGTGGAGTTACAAATTGTCTGAACTACGGAAGTCACTCTGTTCCTCGGACCGGTGATGTACAAGCACAGTTTGTGGCTGGGAAAAGATGGTGGAAATGATTTGTGAGGGTTTGTCGTTGGTTTTGTGTGGCTTGTTATTATTGCATTATCACCGTTTCTTTAGTTTGGAATTTATCATATTAGCCCAAAAAAATTATTTTGTTTTCACAATGTTTTTAATTATATGCAATCAGAATTTTCTGCGAAGGTATAATAACACAAAAAAATTGAGTTCAGTTTTCGAAGAAAAATTTTAATGTCACTTCAAAATATATTGTTTTCCAATTTTTGTGACAGTTGAAATAGTCCACTAGACCTTTAAAGATATATAAAATGGAATTAGAAAGTTCTGTATTTGTAAATAGGACAAATAACTTTTATTTAAGAGAGGCATAGATACTGATGAAGCAAGGCACAATTTGGATGTCTCAGGCAACCAACTTGGAGGGAGAGAAGTACACAAAGCATTTTTGGTTATTTTTGTATCATTATTCTGAATGGGAAAATCTTCAAAGGAAGTGAAATTAATGGACGCACATGCACTGGGTGCCCTCTAAACTTGCCAAACCACTACCAAATTAAATGACAGGAAGCAAAACGTTTATATTATAGCTAGTTACCTCCGCTATAACATTGATTTTCACATGATGTATTTTGTCTGAGATTTAGAAATTCATATTTTTCTAAATCTTGTGTGTAAAGAATTGTAAATTGTTAAATCCGACAGAATATATTCATGATCCAATATTATATACAGTATATTTATTGTTGCGTTATGTCATATTTTTAAATAAAAGCAGTTGACTGTTCCGCCATATATATTTCACCAAATAGATTCCCGTTTATAATTACAGCATTTCTGAAACAGATAACAATGAGAAGGTAAACACAATTTAATTCTCAAGTTTAAGAGTCATTGTTCGGTTTCTAAATTATGTTAATATTCTAGTATAAATGCTGAATGAAAAAATACGAATGCAAATCAATTGTAAATGATTTTTTTAAAGTCGGAAAACAATTTTAAAATAGGTCATAACTAGTCATCTTTGATGATTTGGCTAGAATATTAGTTGTGTTTAATTGAAATTAAATCTCTAATGCTTAACTTGATACTCATGATTTCTTCTAAATATTTATTTAAATATTTTAAATATTAAATTACGTCAGATATAAAACTGTGCCATTTTAATCTTAGTTTATATCTTTATTTATGTGATGTTAATTATGTGTAGGAAGCTTTATAATTAATTGAAACCTTCTTCATAGCCTCATTAAAGTCTTAATTATTGAGATGTTCAGTATGTCTAGGTCAATTTCAGTGTGTTGAATGAGCAACTTGTCTTTGTCTGAGTTAATATACATAAATACTGAAAGTCCCATTCAGTTATTGAAATCTAAATGCGATAGAAAATTGCATTGCAGCCGAAGCTCATGTATCAAATATTATTCAAATTATGCGTCATTTCGTTTATCTACTATCGTATTTCTATTTATCTCTTTTATACGTGCAAAATTCAGATCAACAGACGGTTACCCCTTGCCATACTTTGATGAAAATTTGATACAGATATATACTTACGATTTTACATCTGTGAGTCAATTGTATCAATCCAGCTATTTTTCTTTTAATTTATCGCAATACTTGTATTCCGACAATTGTACAGAAAGACTTCCAATGAATAAATTTCGTTTAAAATTAATAAAAATCTACGAATTTATTGTTATGTTTATGCCAAATTTCATTGATCAAGCTGGAAACGGTATCGATTTACCTGTTCGTAGACAAACAAATACAATTCCAAAAACTGTACCTTACAGTCTTAGGGAGGTTTGGAATTTTAAAATGCATCAAAATCTAAAGTACGATTTCTTTTTACAGTTTCAATATTTTCTTTTTGTATACATGAAAGTAAAAATTAAATAAATTTCACAGTTGGACTCTTAAATATCTTCCATATAATTGCAATTTAGGAATTTTATTTGTTCAAAGAAATGTTTGGAGAAGAAGGATTTTTACCAGAAGCAGAAACATTTTTGTCCAGCTGGTTTTAAAGGTGTCCATTTTTTTTTAATTATAAAAACGAAAAATCTTTCAATACTATTTAAAAGGTTTGTAAAACCTAAAAGAGGGTATATAGAAAATCCATCATTTGTCTCATTTTGGTGATAAATAATGAAAAAAAAATGTTTACGTTTCAAGAAATCTAGCTTCTTTTGTATCTGTACCTGTAATATGAGAAATCATTGGTATACTCAAAAATAAAGTCGTGATATCACTAATATAATATTACCTCTGTAATATAATGCAAAGATAAATCATGCCAAATTTCCAAACAATATTGATTGATTTTTGCTTATATTTGTTACATATTATATAGCGTTATGAATTTTTAATATTGCTTCTCCTTGTAGTAATTTTTAAATTTAAAAGAAATTTTCAGAGATAGCTGTAATTGATATTGAATGGATGCCAAGTCAGTAATCTCTGGTCTTGACTTTGAAATCATAGATTCCAAAAATAGCAGGAATATTTGCACTCTCTCCATTAGGATTCAAGTAATGTCATTTGTTCGATATCTTGGGAATTATAAAAACTTAAAAAACAGAATTGTAAAGTCCGTCAATACGGCATCAGACGAGTCAAGAGGCAGGAATAATTGAGCAAATCTCAAAATAACCAACGCATTTTGATATTAAAGTTGTTTATTAGGAATTGTACGCTGCTGTTTACATTACGTTGTTTTTATCTTTCGTTACTTATATGTACATTATTTCGTAAAAATTAAAGATTCATTTTTATACTGATTCTATTGAAATTTTCCCAATGTAATCGACAGATGGATTTTTGAATAAATAATTAATAATATCGTTTGTTTGAATAAAGAGGCAATATATTTTCCTAATTTTCTGAATAATGAAAATACCATTTATTAGTTGATGCGGGATCTGACAATGTAGTGATTTCTTATAAAAACACTCTTGCATCAGATAAAATCTATCCAGGAGAGAACATCTGTAAGTAAAGCTTATAATTAGTGCTCAGTAATAAAATGCAATGAATTTAGTATAAAACAGAAATGAAAATATTAATAGTTAATTACTTTTCGGCACAGTTTTCACTCATGGTGAGACATTAGTCCCATCAATGAATCAATTGGAAACAATTGGAAGAGTCAAACTTTTGATTGATGAAGAATGAATTTTCCTAGACTAAACTGATGAAAATTTGAGGTAACCAAGGCGATAGTTGCATGGTAAGTACCCCAAAACTCCTCAACTGTATCTAAATTTATACAAACAAGCGAACGGTGTTCTGATGCTGGGAATTTTCAAATTGTTTCAGTTTTGGGACATATATCTCAGTTGTGGAAAAGGTTTTAAAACTTTAATTCACTATCATAATGCCATGCATATTGCTTTTTACTATTGCGTAATAAATTTTGTGCATAACTTATTCATACTCCCTTGTACTTTCCACTGAGGGAATGATGTTATGTGTTAATTTTTTATTTCGCAATACCAATTCGTATTTCAGACGATGACTAATGATATCAGTTTAAGTGTACAAAGTGAAAAGTAATAATACTTCAATACATATAGTTTTAAATAAGTAACTTTAATTGTGTGATATATTAATCATCTACATGTTACATAAAAATATTATTCATTATGAATAAAATTAATCCATGATTTCTTTTATGTAGTGATACATTACGACTGAAAATTTAAATATTTTTTTTAAAACTACATTTAATCAAATTATTCTTTTTTTACTTGAATTCAATTTTCCTTTTATAGCATTACTATCACGTGAATTCTACTTTTTGTCTGAGAAAGCTTTAGTAGTTCAAAGTTTAATAGCAATCTTATGAAATTAATTAAAACGATCATCTCGCTTAATATTATTAATGACTATATGATTACATATAGAGAACCAATTAAATTTCTAAAGACTCTAAATTAGACTCTAAAATTAGAAATAAAGGGACAACATTTTCATTCAACACATAAGATACTATATGATAATGATGATGTTAACTTTTATGTTTGTTGAAGGATAATGGTAAGCATTAACTTCATTCGCACGCAATATTTATAAAGAGGACCATAATGTGCTGTAATTATTATACAGAAATTATTGTAGTTTAATATGTTTTATGGTAGACTCTCAGAATAACGATTAACACATTTGCTTACTATCCCAAGAAACTAATTATTTGGCGCTCTAAATTTATCATTAAATAATGTAAATGTTTTAAAATAATGCTCACGAAATTTTTTGTATCATTTTAATAATACTTATTGTAGCTAATGAATTTATTGTCTCTTTCCGTAAATAATATTATTTTTATTTTATAATTCATACAGAATGTATATTTTACCGTCTAGCTATGTGATATTAGTACTGTGATCTAACTGGATCAGTCAAAAATTAACTTGGCTTTCTATGAAATAACTATATATACAGCACACTGCCGAATCTCTGGTATAAGACTATCCGTCTTCCTTACTATCCAGCCTAGTTTTCTTTTATCATAATTAAATGAGGAAGGTTAAGCGTTGGTTTGGCAATATTGCCAAGACGTTGGAAGCAGGCTGAGATGCAGAAGCAGTTATTTATTTAGGATTATTCCAAAATCTAAAAACTCTAAATTTTGATTCATATCTTAGGGTATCTTTTTTATATCTGTGTAATAATTTATGAATGAAAAATAAAATCAATTTGAAACAATTTTCTTCAGAATTATACGCAATTTACTATAATATTTTATTTGTGTTTCCTGTATTTAAGTTGAATATTACAGAGTTTATATTAAAATGTGGATAGTTTATATTCTTTAACTTACTTTTTTCTATAATAAATTCTTGAAACGTAAAAAACAGAGCAGTGTATATAAATTACAAGTGCAGAGCCTTCTAACTAAACTCGGTACATTACCGGTAACAACTTCTATGATTCCCTGGACCACCGACTTAGTATACGTAAAAAGAGGTGATAAAATGCGTATTATAGCAGAGAATTTTGATATAAAAAACCGGATACTCGGGCATGTATGGCATATACATTTAAAAGTAATATGTATAATATTTTAAATTCATTGCTCTATTTTAATAATTAACTTTTTTCCATAAAAGACACATTTTAAACTTTTACAAACATAAAAAAAACACTTTCCAAAAACTTTTTATTAGTTAAATAATCTTGAAATCCATGGAATCAATCTTACAGGAATAAAACGTATCAGAGAAGAAACACTTCTGCTGTCTCATTTCTTTTGGATTCGCTGCTTCCTGACTCACTGCTTTCCGACTCTGGTGCTTCTGTCGGTTCATCGGTGTCAGGATCTGGAGATGCTGTACTGTTACCGACGCATCGTGCATTGAATCTCAATTTTCCATCTTTCTGCAGACATAGAAAAGAAGAAAAAAATTAAGGAGGATTTAATGAATAATTTTAAAACTTTTAGCTTTGTAAAAATTAAATTTAAAAAGCCAAAAAAACTTTTTTGAAATAATGAAAAAAATTCAACATAAATTTTTCGTTATGAATGTGAAAAATGTTACTAAATAATAATAATTTCAATATATATCAGCAACAATTATGCAATAATAAACATAATCTGACCTTACCACCTGATAGTTGATGAAGAAATAATAAAATGGCCTTAAAATAATGTAGAAAAAAAATACTATCAATAAATATAGTACTGCTCAGAGTCTCTTAATCCCACGCAGAACACTAGTATTTTAACGTATATTCTTAGAAATTAAAATAATATGTGTATTTAAAGACATTAATTATTAAAGACTAACTTCAACTCTGTCATTATTGACATGACCGAACAAACCATGTAAATTTTGTCCTGGCAGGTCGGTTTTATCTTTTAAACGAGAAGAGCAGGATCTAAAATGAATAGTTACCAATATTATTCTGTATCCTTCATTTGTTATAAAAATCGGTCCACTTTCATATGATATTAACGATACGATGTTAGTTAAACGATAAAAATTATTGCCCTTGAGAACATGTATCTGTTCTACTTAAGTCCATTAGTAAATAATTCTCATTTTACTCATCATTTTCAAATAATTTATATTTTGTGAAAACTATTGTTTCCCACCTGGACTAGCTAAAGAGAAATACGTTTATTTTGTTGCCATTTACTTTAGTATTAGGAAAACAGATTGATTTTTGACATTGGCAATAAAATGAAATTATTCTTTTTCTGTATCACTAATTTAAAAAAATAGTAATACATTCAATTTATTTTCTAAAAGTTGATGAAACTTTAATTGTAATTATTATCTCAGAAGAATGTTAATTATAATTTCAGTAATTAAACATGATGTTTCACAATGCATTAATGCTCATATGTTAATGTTGCTTACATACTACTGAAATCGTAGATATGTCGTATGCATTTTTTCACAGAATGCCGACAGTTCACATAATGTTAGAATGGGGTAGGATTTAATGGAGTTGATTCCTGATCACTGGAGCACGAAATCTGCTAAATACTAGTTTGTTTCTCAGGTTCAAAAATAAAAGCTAAAATATCGATCGAATCTAAATATTCTAAATATAGAGTGTTTTTCCCTTTTTAAAAGTCCATTGAATGATAAAATAGCAATATTTTAATCCTATTAATAATTTAATATATTTCTACCTGAGCACTAATGGTACACAGGAACATCTCCTGGTACTCTGATGATAATCAAATGTGACCGTGGCTCCCAGACTGTTCTGGCTAGATTAAAACGTGACCATCTTAAGTGTCTTTCCTTTGAAAGTGGTAGAATAATCCCACTTGTAAGAAATGTGACCATCCAGCTTCAACGAATCACATTCTGGGTTGCATCGGGCTTTCTAACGCACACTTAACATCCGATTCTCTTATTATTATAGATTTTTGGCGGTTAACAACATATTGGGTGTCAGATCTTTTGAGGATAAGCAACAATAACAACATTATTAAATATACTTTTTATCTCTGCAAGAAATTATGGGTTTTATATTTCTGTTAAAATAATGAAATGTAGTTTTTCACCTCTCAGCATGTGGTTATTTTTTTTACTTACTCGTTCAGACACCTTCTTGGATTGGCAGGTGAGGCCTTCTACGCATGGGCATCGAAGAAGGTATCTGCCTTTGAAATGCGCATCCTCTTCACTGCAACGGTTTCCTACAAATATTATGAATCCAAATATATATATATAGGAATAAGATATAAAGATACGAAAGTAAATAATATAAAAATAAATACATGAATCATCTTTCGAAAAGTATTTCATAAGTTAATAAAGTATGCTGAAGCGGGATAAATTTATAAATCCTTTTATCAGAATCAGTTTCATATATGAAACAGATTTTGATTCATATTTGAAATCAGATAACTTAATTTTGATAATTGATTCGTATCTTATTTCGGATAACTCAATATTGCAAAACTAATTATGATAGTGTGTGTCTCCTTTAGCGTTGTAAAGGTAAAAGACTCAGAAATTAAGAATTTTAAAGGCTCTATAAATCCAGCTTTACCATAAAGGAAGTTCAGATGTGCATGTAGTTGAGGGGTAGGTCTCGAAACAATCAAGGAATAAAAATTTTCATAAATAAAATCTTCAAAATACATTCATAAATTCTTTGATAAAAATTTATTTCAGGCTAAGAACACCTAAGATTGATGGTGATAAGGTTGATGTGCCCGCACTTGTCATAAATTAGATGGGAATTATTTAGAATTTTGAAGGTTGGATAAAACCAACTTTTCTAAAAATAGAAATTCAGATAAGGTGTACTTCAGACAAACAGGCCTGCAGACAGGCAATGATCAAAAATTTAAAAAAACTGATTAAGAAGTACTTCTTAAAAATAGTATGTTTAACACCAGCAGCAGTAGTACCTGCACCAACCGATAAAGCGCATGATAAAAGAAAAAGTGTAAATATGACAAAACTGGACTTGATGAAACTTAAAAATCACATTATTGATTTATTGTGTTGCCAACTTTACCGTCTTTCCCAAAATTATCATTAAAGTGTTTCATCACTGAATTAGTATCGATAAATTTCAAACAAATGTGTTATTTTAAACATTGGTTACATAGAAAGAATTTTTATATCGCACAAAATATTAAAAGACAGCTTTAATGGAGTTTCTCCTATTTCATTTGATTACATACAGCATTTTCGTATAAAATATTACCTTACCTTCAACTTCCAGCTTTCTACACTCTGCCCTCTTGAAAAATTTCTTGGGATCTCCAACGCAGCATTCATCAGCTTCACAGTCCTCGGAAGTGTAGCATTTCTGGGGTTTGGGGGGACGTGGGGGTCGAGTTGATCTGGGATGTTTGGCTGCTATTACTTCTACTACCTACATAAGAAATTTAGTTTCAAGCAGAGCTGAGTTGCTGAGTTCAGATTTCAGCCAAAATATATAGCCAAATATATAAATTTGGCTATATGTTTTTCAAAATATATAGCCAAAGTGAAATCGGTATTTATCGATGTATCGTAGTTTTATTAATTTTATTTCATTTTGTATTATATTTTTAAATGTAAATGACTTAGTATAAAAAATTTATAAAGTTTTCATATGATATTTTTTTTATTTATAAAACTTTTAATATATATATTTTTTGAATATCTAGTCCACGAAGAGCGATTTAAAATCTTTTTTTTTTATTTTAATTATGAGCTCGTTACCGGTGTAGTGTCACTTTTAATCCAAACTTAATCATTATCATCATGCATTAATATATAAAAGAGTAATTTGCATTTGGCAAAATGTTTCACTTTTTTTTTCCAGTTTATAATTAACTCTCCTCAATTTAGGAAGCAAAATCGGACTTGTAATTTATGGTAACTGAGCTCTCACAATCGATTGCCATTATCTTTGCTCATTGCTAAATGATTCTTAAAAATTAGTCAACTTATTAAATATCTAATTCTGTAATTATTCATATAATCTAGCCGAATTTCCATAAAAAGTATTAAAATGTAGGAAAAAAAACCCAATGATAACAATTTTATTGTTTTAACTTCTTGGATTTTACCATCCAAAACAGTCCATTATATTCTCCCCTATCGAATAAAGATGATTTGAACAATTTTGAACGATTCCAAATGAAAAAATTGAAGAATATATATATATATATATATATATATATATATATAAAATAGGAAATGCCAATTGGAAATTCATCATTATTTTTTGAAACATTTAGGTTTGTTTAAATAACAGAACCATCCAAAAGTAACTATAAGTTCTGTTTTTCTTAATATAAATATTAGCAGATAAACGAATAATATTAAAAAAATTAATTCAATTCCTAATTAAATCAACAAAGAAAAATTTTATTTTAGTTACTTTTTATTAAATAATTATTAATAAAAAATAATTAATAATATGTTATTACTTAAATAATTATTAATTATTAAAGTATTAACATATTAACATCAAGTGTCCTCCACTACAAGTTCAAAAAATGTTTTTGAACTTTGAATTCTAAGATGGTGATAAAATATTTTTTTGTAAAATAATGGCTTGGAAGTTACAGCAGAAAAATAACAAAGTCCCAGTTAATTACTAATACAATGAATATCTGATTAAATTTTGATCTTCTAATTAAAGGTGAAGGTATCTTTTCTCTTAAGAAGAAAATGTGAACAATTTGGTTGAAATCAGTGTAATCTTTTAGGAAAGCTATGGAGCATACATACATAGCCACACATATATATTTGATAATAAACATGATAAAAAGTTTAAAAGTTAATGTTTCCATAAACAAAATATACTTAAATTATGTATAATTATTTTCAGTCAAGAGTTTGTTTAAGTATTTAAAATGAGTAATTTGTTTAGTTTTTCTAAAACTTTTGACTATCAATAGTTTTCTAACACCTATTATTATTTAAAATTAAACTAATAATTTGTATGATTAATTTCTGAAACTCTTTTGAAGACACTGATATATATGTTTTTCAACTGACTGTTCGATTTTTTTTTATCTTTCACAGACATGCATTGTGAAAGATTCATTCACTGTACATTCACATTTCACAGCCACAAAAAGAATTCTACAAATATTTGTAAAACGTTTTTATTCCTGCTATTCAACTGTTTATTAAAATTATATTACTGACATCAATAATTATATTAATTAATATAATGATTGTTCAATAGTATTTTTAATGAAATTGATACCAATAAATGAAATAACAATTATAACTTTATAATTTAAGTATTGTGTTAAAGAACAAAGAAACTGCATACGAATTAAATTTTCCACTTTAAAATAATAAATATTATACAATTCAGATAACAATATTTGTTTTGTAAATAATAATTATTATTATAATTAATATAAAACACTTACAAGAAAAGTGCACAAAGCTGCGATAATAAAGTACTTCATGTTGATGATAATTCTGTCTTTTCAACAAACACTATTCTGATATGGTGCGATTACCTTTTATAGGAACCAATAAGTGCATAAAGGGAACTTAAAGCTGCTCTATGATAAATTTGATAAGGTAGTATTGTCGTCAATGTTTGCAATTGATAAGAGCCTTTTTCATCGCTATCATTTAAAAGTAGCTTTATATCTTTTCACATGGACTTGAATTATTTTTTACATAACCAACCTTTGCTATTATTTAAATTGTTTGAACCATATTACGTTATATTTGATATGTATTTTTTATTCTTTATGAAACTGATGACAGTACACGATAACATTCCATCTTACACATCTTCAAAAAATCAATCTAATGTTTGTAAATTTTAACATACTTGATTACTTTTCAATAAATTGTTATTCAAATTATTCGCTTATTTCTGATATTCTGAATTGTGAATAATATAATTTTTATTATAATTCTTATATAAGACAATGTTCATGCGTTTTGCAAGTGAATAATAAAAATTTTATCTTGCCTCTAAATTTGAAAAAAAAAATGATAAATTGTATTAAAAATTTATTAAAAATTTATTAAAAAATAATTTTCTAAAAAACTATATTTCTTTGTAGAAAATAATAATGAAAAAGAATTATAAAACTCATTAGTGTAAATTATAATAAACTGTAAATTTGTCATTCATGATATTTGTTTTTAAAAATGTAGTTATTTTTATGCATACATATTTGTATTCGTTAAACGTCTTTTAACCTGATTTCTAATATTGATTATAAAAACATTGCAGCTTTTGTTGTTTTAAAAAAAATTGCTTTTACTCCGAATTGAAATATATCTTTCTTATTTCGGTCATTTTTGGAACAATTCCAAATTCTGAAAAAAAAATTATTTGTTACAATATTTCCTATACTATAAAATGATTTAACTTTGAATAACTTATGTTAACTAAAAAATTTACTTCAAAATTAACTTTCTTTTAAGAAAAATTCCCGGGATTAATTTTCCAATATTTTAAATTATTATTATATTATTGACTTATTATATTATTAACTTAATAATTATATTATTAACTAACCAATATTAACTGGGATAGAAAATTTTATTTCAACGCTATTAAATATTCGATGTTTTTTTAAATCACTAGATGGCGTTTTAAACAACATATAAAATGTCTTAAAAGACTTATATTCATTTCATACTATTTACATAGTTTTATTACTTTTAAAATCGGGTAATATTTACTTAGTCTTGATGAAATAATTTCCTCATAATAATTGTACATGAAATGTCTACTAAAATCGAGTAGAAACTGAGATACAAATGCTATTGTGTTTACATATTTTCGATATTGGCAAATATTTGAGTATTTACCAATAACGTATGTTATTCAGTTTCCTATATTTTTTTTCATGTGCCCATCTTCTTCAAATATTACTACAAATTTCTCCAATCAGCATAATATCATTTAAATATCTTTTTGTTGAATTGAACCTTTTAATTTTTGTATTTCAAAAGACTTTCTAAAACTTTCAAATACTTGCATAAGGCGAAATAGACCCTTTTCCGTTACAGCAACCTGTGTCAGGTGACTATTCAAGTCATTTTTTCACACTGCAAATAAAAAAAATACCTTATACTAATTGAACAACATCCTAAAGTTATATCCACGGTGCTTTTAAACTCTTAAGAAAAACTAGAATTAGATTTATGAGCACTCATACTCCAATACTTTATTTTCTAAAACCCATATTTACTCAAAAGTTTATTTTCTTTCTTTTTCTACCTGAAATCATATATTATGTAGCTCTTTAGTTCCTCTCTGTCTTCGATTCCCTTTTCTTTTAACATCTAGTTAGATTAATTGTATTAGCATCTTTCTTTAAAACCACATTATCCTATTTTTGAGACGGGCCTAATCATTTTGAACCATAGTTTTCAGTTTTGAATATTTTAGTGTGGATTCTTTTCACTGCTGAAAACTTACCAAAAGATGAACATGTCTTTGGATGGTTGCTCAAAATTTCATTTTCTCTTACGCTTGGAGATGCAGGACTAAGACAACAATACTGTATCACTAAATTGTTTTTGTTATTTCTAATGACAATTGACTTTGACAAGCTTGCGGATTAAGAATCAGCGATTTGAAGCAGAAATTTTTTGGACCTATTTTGTTTTTCAGTCAAAAAAAAGTTTATACGTTCGCCAGCCCCCACACATACGAAGGTTTTCGAACTTTCAAAACAAGTGATGCTAATCCAACACCCTACTGACCTGCTATCCTAGTCTCAATAATTTCTTTAGTGTGGCTACAAATATAAACTTAAAAAACATTAGAAAAAAATAAATATTTTAAGGTAAATATAGATAGTAAAATAAAGTGACAAAAAGAATTAGCAAAAATCTGTTAAGTTAAAATACAGAAATATAACATATTCATCTGGTGCATTCGTATGCTTAATCTATCACTGTATAAGTTAACGTCCTTACAAACCATTTATACACTGAAGTGACAAAAGTCATGGGATGACTGTTAATATCGTGTCGGCCCTCCTTTTGCCCGGCGAAGTGCAACAACACGACGTATCATGGAGTCCACAAGTCGTTGGAAGTCCTTTGCAGGGATATTGAGCCATGCTGTCTGTATAGACGTCCATAATTGTGAAAGTGTGGATGGTGCAGGAGTTTGGGCACGAACAGACCTTTCGATGATGTCCCATAAATGCTCGATGGGATTCATATCGGGCTATCTAGGTGGCCAGATCATGCGCTGGAATTGTCCGGAATGTTCCTTAAACCAATCGCGAACAGTTCTGGCCCGGTGACATGGCGCATTGTCATCCATAAAAATCCCATCGTTGTGTGGGTACGTGAAGTCCATGAATGGCTGCAAGTGATCTGCAAGCAGCTGAACATAACCATTTCCAGTCAATGATCGGTTTAGTTGTACCAGAGGACCGAGTCCATGCCATGTAAAAACAGCCCACACCATTATGCAGCCACCACCAGCTTGAACAGTGCCTTGCTGACAGTTTGGGTCCATGGCTTCGTGGGGTCTGCGCCACACTCGAACTCTACCATCAGCTCGTAACAACTGAAATCGTGACTCATCTGACCACGCCACGGTTTTCCACTGGTCTAGGGACCAGTCGATATGCTCACGAGCCCAGGAGAGTCGCTGCAGGCGATGTCGTGCTGTCAGTAAAGGCACTCGAGTCGGTCTTCTGCTGTCATACCCCAAGGAAGACAAATTTCGCTGCACAGTCCTATCGGACACGTCCCTCGTACGTCGCACATTGATTCCTGCAGTTATTTGACGAAGTGTTGCGTGTCTATTAACATTGACCATTCTACACAGACGTCGGCGGTCTCGGTCGTTAAGTGCAGGTGGTCGCCCACTGCGCTGTCCACGATGGGATTTGATGCCTGAAATTTCAAACTCTCGGCACACTGTTGATACTGTGGATCTCGGAATGTTGAATTCACTAACGATATCCGCAATGGAATGACCCATGCGTCTAGCTCCAACTAACATTCCACGTTCAAAGTCTGTTAATTCTCGTCGTGCTGCCATAAATCACGAAATACCTGTTCACATGAATAACTTGAACACAAATGAAAGCTCTGGAAAACGAACTGCGCATTTATACTTTTTCCTTGCGATACTACTGCCATCTGTATATTTGCATATTGCTCTCCCATGACTTTTGTCACTTCAGTGTATATACATATACATAGATAGATTCATACAGGCATGCATCCATATTAATACATAACTTTTACTTTTCCTGCTGTATGCCTTGCCTTTTCTTTTTGTTTTGTGTAGGTCGCTTTTTTCCCTTTCTTCAGATTTTTTTTCAGTATTTATGAAATAAAAAAAAAACTCTAGCATAAAAATAGACAGTGTCTCTAAAGTGAACACATGAAAAAACTTTACAGTATTAGAAGTTTTAAAAATAGCCAAAGAAATAAAAAAATTTCAACATTTTTTTTCGCGATTATTACAAAATTTTACCAATAATATATAGTGAAAATTTTGAATCCTTGAACACAAAGTTTATGTTGTACATTTATTATATCATGCTTGAGAAATTTTAAATCAATAAAGTTGGGTATTAGCACAGAATCAGAGGAAAGCGATTAGTGTTTAACTCTCAGTAAATAGCAAACTAGCTGCGTGAATTGAGTAGAATAGGAAAATCAGAATGGCGTTTAAAAGTGATGTTAAATTAAGACAGAGAAAGAGGTGATTTAGAGGTGAAGAATGAGCGAATAACATTGTTGAATATAAGGTGAATAAAGGTGAATTTCATAGGTAGATTTAAAATGAGATATTCTTGATCTACACAACCATTGTTTATGATGTCTATCTTTACAGATATTGATTTTTATGTAAGTAGGAAAAATATACGAAATATTTTTAAATTAGTAATCATTCAATAAAATCCGTTTTTAATACGCATTGAATCTTCACTGAAAAATAAACAGAACAAATGCTACAAAATATAAATCCTCCTAGGACATTTCCTGATTTTCGGCTCACTGAACATTAAGGTTTGAAACCTGAATATTTGAAATATTTCACCAAAAACATTTTTTAATTTTGTTTTCAAATATTCACTGTTATTATTTATTTGGATTCTTTTTATCCTGAAATTGAAGCATTTTAATTCTAGAATGTATTAAAAGGCAGCAATGGGGAATATGTTACCAAACAGCTATTTGGCATATAACTTCTAGCGTAATATACACTGCTTTTTTTTCAGCTTTATAACAATGAATTATTAATATTTCATAGTGTATTGGGCTGTTACAGATATAGTATAACTAGAGTTCTCTGAAATGTTTTTAAGAGCATAATAGCCTCCAAATATTGAGGTTCCTAGAAAATGTCTCATAATAAGATAAAGTTGTAGTAGAAAAATTGAAAACCGTTGGAGACATTTCATTAATTTAATGCTGATAGCGTTCTTTCTTTCGAGAATTTATAAATTGCTCCGGGGATTTAAAATCTAATGATAGTTTATTTAATTAGTTTTGCCTGATGCTTGTGAAATATATTAGTTTTTTGTGATTAAAACTGAATAAATTTAATAGGTTTAATACTTCAACAATTGAATTGAATTATAAATTAAATATATTAGTCTATAATTAAATATAAATAGAATTTTTTTATATTTATTTTATTGCAATATAAAAAAACAATTATTCAAATAATAATTATAACTATTACTTGTTACTACATCCATTGAGTCAAGTATAGTTAAGTCCCATCTTATTTTATTGAACAAATGCAAACTGTTATTCCGAAATCAATATTTTTGCAGACGAAAAAATAATGTTTGATGCCAAAATAAGCTGTAATGCATAGTTTATTGGATTGAGAAATGTAAGAACCTATCTTACTTTTTAGAATAATTATTGTATAATTAATTAGGATTAAAATGAAATATTTTATTACAGCTTTCCATATTATGAAGTTGGGAATTGTCATGTAAAACGTT
>JAPMOQ010066593.1:760381-796338 GCA_026543055.1 Argiope trifasciata | reverse complement strand
ATGTAAGAGCCTATCTTATTTTTTAGAATAATTATTGTATAATTAATTAGGATTAAAATGAAATATTTTATTACAGCTTTTCATATTATGAAGCTGGGAATTGTCATGTAAAACGTTGTAATATCGTATAACAACTAAGTTTTAATATATTTTCATTTTTTCAAACTTGATTTCATTATTTATTTTAAATGTGTTGCACAGAAATTTAAATTTTCCTTTCTTGATAACTCAAAAAAACCCTACGAAAATGGTTGTTGAATAAACATTGATAATAAAAATAAAGGATTTTTGAAATGGTTTTAAATAGATATGTATAAAAGAGGAAAAACATATCTCATGCACCTACCAAAATATATAAAGCAATATAAAATTTATAAAGGAATGCAAAATATTTATAAGTTAATTCATTCGAAGAAAATCATTAAATAAACATATTTTTCGTCCTTTGTATAGATGAAAGTCTTTCATTTTTTAAAAGCAAAATGGCTGTTTTGAAGATTGTGAAGATACTTTCGATTATTTGACGTCTTTTTATTTCATCACAGGGAGTCACGCATTATGTACAAGCTGGAACCACGATCAAACACACAATACAGAACGACACAGAGCGAAATGAAGGAAAGCTGATGGATATTTTTATCCCTATGATTGTATACTGTCAGATTTTAATAAAGATGTTCTCTACGCACGCGGACCTAGGAAAACATGATCTTTCAGAAAATAAGGCAACGGTATTTTTGTTCCTTCATTCTGAGTGGGGGAACATAAGACTTTCAGCCGATCTAGCAATTTTAAAAACCTTCGGTCGAATTAATTTGATTAAAAAATGAAAATCAGGAAATAACAGAATATTCTAAAATGAAGATAAATATAGACTAAATTGAGCTGAAAATTAGGAAATTAATTCAGTTTAAATTTAAACTAAAAATAAAAATTCATATATACAGCATTAAATGGTGCAAATACAGATAAATTATCATTTAAAATTGCTTGGTTTTATATTTGTGCTGCTCTAAAAGAATACAGTCAGTTCAATACCTACTTTTCAAATAAACAAGATTGAAAATAACATATCAAAAAACTAAAAAATCTGCTATAATCAAGGTTTTGGTTATCTTTATTTTTCTGTTATTTTCATTAACTTATATTTTGTTATGAATTAAAGATTTATGTGAATCAATAGATGCATCAAATGATTTTTAAGTAAAATCAATTGTGTTAACGAGTTAAACTCATCAATATAAAATCGGCAAGATAGTTTATATGTCCTGATCTACAGAAAAAGCAAACTGTTCATTTAGAAAGATTTACTAGTTGTTTTAATCCTTCCTAATAAAAAACGAGAAATGAAATTTCATGTGATTCATGGATGAATCATTATCTATATCTATACTTATAATAAAGCTCAATGTGTGTACGTGTGTTATTTGGCGCTGTACAAACGAGACCGTTGAACCTACAGCAACCAAATTTGGTATAGGTATACCTTGGAGGTCGGGAATGTGCACCTTGGAGTTCTTTTTTCGAATTTTTAATTAAAATTTGAATTAATAAAAAACTAAGCGAAATTTCAACGTTTTTCCTCTTTAATTTCCGAAATTATAATTGCACAAACAGCTACCTACCAAAGGTAGGTAGTCTTTTATAAGTTTAAATGAAATACAGCTTATTTTTTAAGTCAGGAGCTAAATAGTAATATCAGCAAGGTATTGAACTACTCAAAACTAACTAGAATTTTCTTTTTCTTTATATTTTTGTTTAGCCTCCTGCTTAAAAATAAATAATTCTTTGATTTCTTTTTTAAAAATTTGGCTTTTTAACTGTGTTATTTTATATCATACACATTACATAGTGATATTTAAACTCGTGTACTTTAAATAATATTTGAATTTTATACCATTTTTAAAAATTTTTCCTTAGAGCGTAGTTACGTTATCCTATTTTCATTGTTATAAGTAACCTCAGTAATTTCATGTTGGGTTACTTGGTCAGGTGCTAGAATTTCGTATTCAAAACTCGATTATACCAAAGGGCCCACACGAACCCATGCTCCAGGAATATATTAAATCTAATGTCAAGAAGCTATTTTTTCTTTTACTTGTGGATAAGTTTGTAGAATGGGTTAACAGCTTTGATTTCAAATGTATCTGCTGATCATCATTTATGCTTATGGGTGTATTCTAAAATCATCTTCAGGTTACTTTAAAACAGTGTTGATAGAACCAATTCAAAACTAGACATAGTGATTCTAATGGGGATTAAATGTGAGACATGTTACTTAAAGTTCTTATATTGAACCATCATTGAGGAAACTATTATATATTGCTCTTTTGTATGGATTTATTGTATTCTTCGTTGGAATGCAAAGTAGTTAAATCTGAATAATTTTTAAATGTCGACATTCTTTACTGTGTTTGTTATAAAGCTAATCAGACCAAGGTGGTCAGGTGATAAGGTCTCGACTTCGGAACTGGAGGCTTTCAGGTTTGAGACCCGATTTCACCCATAAATGGGCATGTAAGCTGGTTTGGTACACTCTAAATCCGTCAGAGCCAAACATCCTCCCAATGGTGTTGTGTAAAAGTTTGGAGAAGGGTGCCAACTCAAGTATCGTCCTCATCTGATAGAAGTTCAAAGCTACGAAGTCCGCCCTAAAATAGCCTTAGCATTGCTATAAAAACTGGACGTTAATGTAACTAAACTAAACTAAGCTATAAAATTTACGTAAAACTATATTATGATTGAAATCAGATTTATTTACCATAATTAAAATTCTTAGCATTAAGGAAAAGAAATGCACTGTTTCTTTATCATTGTAATACCAGGATACCAGGTATACTAGGAGCTGCTCGTAATTAAAATAATTTCACTTATAATATTTTTTAATGTTAAAACTTATATTTTATAAAATATACAAACATCTTTTATTTTATCAAATTTTTTAATCAGTTTTTATTCAAAATTAAAATATTAGATTATTGAGGCGATTTTATCAAGAACTAATCTCTTTCATAAGGCATTTGTACTTGTAGTATTAGTACTGAATGTTCTCAGATGTTGAAATTTAAGAAATAAGGCTTTCATTTGAGCAATTGACCTAAGCTCAACTTTAAGCGTGTTTATGCAATTACTTTATGAGAAAAGGAAGCCTCGTGGAAAGATAAATTTTAAAAAAGAGAAATTTAAAATAACAATTATAAGAAAAATTTAAAATATAAAAAAGACAAAGAAAGTTTTTGTAAATTATTGTGGAAAAATAAAATTAAAATTTCAATTAAATTGCTCCAAAGTGCATATTCTACCCTCTAAATTATAATGTATATACCAGATCTGAGAGCTCTAGGTCAAATGACCTTGACTGTAGAATAACCTAAAGCTCACACATATTCCCTTCACTGATAGTACTATTACTAAGCTTCTGAAATTTAAAAATTCAACTTTTCATTATGTATGTATCAATATTAACACGGTGAATGTTAAGAAACGTCATTTTTCTAAGACATTAAATTTAGTAATGCTTGCATTAAAATGATTACAGAAGCTAAAGAAGTATTAACTAGGAACATTCTTTATCTCATTATAAATCAGAAAATTACAAGCAGCACATCGCTTTACTGAGCGTCTTCTTCGGATTCCTTTGATTCCTTCGATTCTTCGGAATCTGTAGATCCTGAATCTGTAGATCCTGAATCTGTTACTTCGACTTCTGGCTCGACGGTAGACGATCCTGGTTTGACGCATCGATCATTGATTCTTACTATGCCATGCTGTTAAAAGATTTCAAAAATAATTTATGTACTTTCCTTTCAGATAGTATTTTTCTTATTACAATAATAGTGTGAATATTGTGAAAAGAAATTGTTTTAACTTAAAGCAATATTACGTGTCGATAAAATGGAATGAAATGATTCTGCGAACTTTCCAGAAGTATAATCAATGTTCGTGACAAATGCAGGAGAAGCAGGAGACCATCAACTTAAAATATTTACTGGACAAATTATTGACTCACAGTGACAAAATTGCTTTATATAGTACTGTCTCGAATCCCTTAGATTGTGAGTTCGAACCCCTCCGACAGAAGACTGTGTGGTGACTGGCGCACGTATAAATCTGTCATAGTCACAAAGTCCTCTATGTCAAGAGTAATACAACTAAGGGTACTAGTTCAGAGGTGATCGCTCTCTTATTTAGGTCAAAATTATGATCTGTGAATGAAATGCATGTATGGTCCACCCCGTAAAAAGAATTATGAAGCTTTATATAGCTAAATCGTACTCTTTCCCTACTGGAAAATACATGAGACTCTCACTAGGTTTAAATCTCTGACGGATAACCGTGAGCTAGCTTGTAAAGCGCTGTAAGTCACAAAAACCTATAATATTGTGAGTGTCTAATAAGATATTTTTATAAAATTAAGTAGAATTTTCAACAGTACAGAAGAGGACACAATTTTGTAACTATGCAAGCATGAGTTCCGTAACCTATTTTTAAAATTGCAATGCCAGTAACTATGTTGAAAAAAGGCGCATACCACTCATTGAAAAAGAATGGATTTTTTAAAATGAAATCGAATTTTTTTTTATATATATATTTATAACAAAATGTTAAAATCATATTGAAAAAGTATATTTAAAAATATACAAGATCTCCAATACTGTGACAGTCGAAGTATGAACACAAAATTTAAACATATATACTTCCATCGATGTCCAACATTGGATAATGCATTTAAGGAAACTGGATACATTCTAGATTCCAAAACATTGGTTTTTTAAAAATATTATTCTGTTAAAATAGGTATAATCTCACTGGTAAGAGAAATAAATAGCTTTTAGATGCTTGAAGAGCAGAAATTTTATAAATTATCTTTTAACAATCGAACTAGAGCCCCTATAAAAAGATTTTTCCCTTTTTCTTAAACACGTTTTCATCAAATTTCTGTACGCATAGAATGCATTATGTTCCTTTAAGTCTTATAAAATTTTATGCTACAGTATTCACAAGCATGTATCTGTTAAATATATTTTTATTTTTCTGATTTATAAGTTATCTTTATAGGTTATTTATCATTCCTTATATCTTGTTTTTAGATGTTCAAGCTACATGATATTCATTTTTTTGTAATTTTTATTACTAGGAAATTAAAATAATTGCCCAGCATTTATGAAAATTATATTCATACATTATATTAATTTCGGAGTTATTTTTCCCGGAATTATTTTTTCTGACCATACCGATTTAGGATTATGAACTTGAAAATTATAGTATCACAAATCATATTCAATTTCATTAAAAATAAATACTTTAGGAAATATTTAATATAAATTTAAGTATTTTTCAACTCTTTTAAAATTTAATTAAAACTTTTGTTCTATGTCTCCCAAGTCTACTGTCATATATCAAATATTACTTGCGAAAAAGTCCTCTTTACAACTAGAATGTCGGCAGGTTTCATTGCTTAAATTTCAAAAAAGTGTAAATATCATATCTTACCTTTGTTTCAACTGTTCTTCTTGGTTCACAAGAAAGGCCTTCTGCGCATGGACAACGACCAATAAATTTTCCATTCAGGGCCAGTTCTTCAGGACTGCAGCTTCTTCCTGCCGATGCAAAATAAAACTGAATTGCAATTGACGAAGCAATATCAAATCAAAACTGCAGTTCATTTCGCAACAAACACTTGCAGCTCATTACAACAGCAATTTATCATTTTTATGGAATACCATATTCACTTAATTTCCATTTCATGAATACAAAAGCAATAAATTACATTTCTTTAGTAGCACACAAATACCATAAAATACTGTAAGACACTGTTCAATATTTGCAATATTGTATATTATTGGGCAATATAAATTTAAATAATACCGAAAAATATTGTACAATATTGTATAACAATATTGCATTGATTGCATATAAAACAATATTATTGTGAAGTATAAATTAATATTTTATAATAACGAACAATATTGTGCAACAATATTGGATTGATTGCATATAAAACCGTATTATATATTATTATTTTTGGAATATAAATTAACATCATATAATACCGAACAATATTGTGCAACAATATTGGATTGATTGCATATAAAACAATATTATATGTTATTATTTTTGGAATATAAATTAACATCATATAATACCGAACAATATTGTACAATATTGTGCAACAATTTTGGATTGATTGCATATAAAATAATATTATATGTTATTATTTTTGGAATATAAATTAATATTATATAATACCGAATAATATTGTACAATATTGTGTAACAATATTGGACTGATTGCATATAAAACAATATGATTGTGAAGTATAAATTAATATTTTATAATAACGAACAATATTGTGCAGGAATATTAGATTGATTGCATATAAAACAATATTATATAGTATTATTTTTGGAATATAAATTAATATCATATAATACCGAACAATATTGTGCAACAATATTGGATTGATTGCATATAAAATATCTTTCCATGCATTTTAATGTCTACTAACCTTCAGATGCCAACTTCACGCACTTCCCCTTTCTGAAAAAGAAAGGTCCGCTTACAACACAGCATTGGTCAGCTTCACAATCTTCGGCAGCGTCGCATGGTGGAGGTCTGGGAGGGCGAGTTCCACGGGTGGGACGTGGTGGACGAGTTCCTCTGGAGGGTGGTGGGGGACGACTACCCCTGGGAGGTGGAGGAGGGCGGCTGCCCCTGGGAGGTGGAGGGGGTGGAGGAGCGGTTACTTCCACCACCTAAAAAAGAATATCAAAATATGTCAAAATAATGGAACGTGACGTCTTTGACAATCGTGCGAATAAAAGCTTCCTTCTTCCTAGACTATTTCGTGAAGAAGTTAAAAAATTTCGAATGATTTTTTTTTATGTCAGATATTTTCAGTGAGATTTCTATTTAATTGTTTCGAATGCAGAAAAAGATAATAAACTGCAATTCTTTTCAGACTGCAAACTGAGAATTCCCTTATAGCGTACAAATGATGTACAATATTGTAAGACTGCCTGGGTCAGAGAATATGCAGATTCTATAATATTACCTTTTCATACATTTTTAAGTTTCAAAATATTTTTTTTATAGTTGTATAAAAAATACATAGTAATTTTGTTTTGTAAATGTCTTTCTATAATTCAAGAAATTAGACAGTTATGCTTTTATAAATTATATTTTTTAACATTATTTGTGCCATGCTGTAATTGGATTATTTATATTGTTTGTAGCAGTTTGAAAAATTCCTTTTTTAATGTTTCCTTGAACTCTTATACTCTTTTCACTTCCTTATGGTCTCCAATGAAGAGTCATTCTATTTATATTCATATTGAACATATTAATGAATTATATTTTATTCATAATGCTGATCAATATGTAAATAATTTATGTCATAATTGTTTCAATAAATAATTTGCATACGTTAATAGCTCATAGTTCTGAAATTAAATTCCCCTATTGAAAAGATTTATAAATTTTTAGTTCATTGTTTTTCTCCTACTATAAGTAAAAATATTTGCAATTTTACATTTTATACTGTCTCTTTCTTCTAAATATATTTTCAGTATCCAAAAACTCTATAAAAGTTTACAAAATGTTAAAAAAGTTTTTTTTAATTTCAATTTTTGTTTTGTTTTAATTTTTTAAATCATTTTTCTTTATTTTGTTTAAAGTCGCAATGTGAGGGAAATATAACCTAGCATATATATTATATCATTAAAAAAATCATTAATCATGTAGCGAAAAATAAACTGATATCAAAAAATGATTTTTCTTTTAGATTCGCCTAAATTTTTCAATACATTTTTAATGAAAAATTTTATGCTGTTCTTCACTATAAGATAACGCACATAAGGAATCATTTAAATTTCTGGATCTTAATTTAATAATACTTCTAACTTAAGTGCGGAAGCTCTTTACATGGAAAATTTTACAACAAATTGCAATGTGCATGAAAATGAGATATGTGGTTTTTTATTATTCTTTAAATGGTGAGTTTAAATATCTCATTCGATATATTTTTTTTTAAATCAATTTCATAAGAAGATGCATTAATAATTTTTAAACGTAATTGTTTAATGGAACTATATTATTTTTATCACACATATATTATATTTCTTAAATAATTTTCCACATATCATTTAAAATATTATCCCTCAATATAAATAAATGTTAAATAATAAATAAAATTATATTTTATTTATAAGATTATGAATGATATCAATAAATATTATATTGATATCATTTATTTATTATAATACAATTAATATTTCTTTTTATATAAAATGAGAGTTAAGATCATATTCTTTTTTAGAGTACACCGTCATTAATTTGTTTCTTTTAGTTAAAAAATGTATGCCTGAATTTTTTTTATTATTTTACTTACAATTTGTTGATAAATACTATAAAACTAATACTATAAAATTTAAAAATAAGAAAACGGATCGATACTGGATGACATTTTTTTATATTTTTAAATAAAGGTGTGCTTTTATTCTTTTTGTATAAGATCGATTTTAAATGTTGCATCTTTATTTTGAAAATACAGTTTTTTTTTTCAATTATTATTAGCACTAGAAATAATTATTTAATGATTAAAATAAATGCTGCAGATACTTGCTAATTACAATGTTACAAGAAATAAACATCGGGAGTGATGTGCACACTTACCAAAAATACGCATAATGCGATGACAATCAGGTATTTCATCTTGAGGTTTCCAATGATTTCAACACCCTTAAAATTTCAGAGTGTGTTCCGCCCTTTTATAAGAAGGCTTTAAAATGTAAATGAACTTTAACAATACTCTAAGGCGTCATAAATAACTGATAACAAAATGCATTGTAATCCGTTTTTAGGTCCGATAAACTTCTTTCAATTATTTATTTTTTATTGTTTTCTTTCGGGACTTCTGTTATTTTCTGTTTAATATCTCCACAGCACTTGAGAGCAGCCCTAGTATTGAGGAATTTCGCATCCCAATACAATCAAATGCGCAAAGTACATTCAAATGCATTATCAATTCACAGAAAGGTGAACAGATCAAAGATGTCAGCGGTATTGTTTATCATATCTTAATCACTTAAGAATATTAAAAACGACAGGATTGGATCATGTCGTGCGTTTTTTGACGTAATTCCGCAATATATTATTGAATAAAACAAATAAATCAATAAAAAATATCATAAATGTTTATCTTTTATCTTTTATTTTTCAAATATAAACATTTTAAGAAATGTCTTTTTTTTTAAATCAAGTTTATATATATCGTCATATTAACCGTTATTATTTTCAACTTATTCTTTGAAAGTGTTCCATATATATTTTGAGCCCTATTCGTCCAAGAGTTCAGATTCAGTCCACTTTTAAAGAAAGTCAGCAATTGAGGCCGGTTGGTTTGGAGGGAACAGGATTTCGTTTAAAAAGTGTGTAGTTTTATTCAAATCTGTCTAACTTTATATTACAATGAATTCGAATTCATTCACTGATCCCGAATACTTAGGTAGCGTGGGGTAATCATTCTAAATATTGGTATTGGATTATTTATCTGTGTTGAGAACATAAATTAAACCTTTGTAAATAGGCCACAAGTGGCCCTGTCCTATTGCATACTGATAGATTTTTTTTGCTCAATACAAATCAATAATTATTAAATTTTTGTCCAAATTGAAAAAATCTTGGATCTATTGGGCAGAGATGAATGGAAATCTTAGTGAGACTAGGTGATCATCTGCTATTTACTGTCGTAAATTTCAGCAAATGAATTCGAAACTTAAGTTCTCCTAAATCATTAGCTATTATATTAACAGCAGACTTCAATGAAAATAGAATTTTTGGTCATAGAACATTCAAAGGTACTTGTCAAAATTATTGAACTAATAAGTAATGATATCGAAGCGGAAATTTATCGCTGTTTTATGAAATGTCCCCGGCGCGAATTCCGATGCCAAATTGAGATGAAAGATTTATGTTAATGCATTTGGAGATTTAATAGAAATGATCAGAATTCTTTACTGAGAGCATGAATCAGGTGGATGAAAAAGACAGGACAAGGAAATGATTTTTTTCTGTCTTATTTTTTATACGATCATTTTTCATTCCAACTATTATAATTAAATACCTTCGATTAGAAATTTTTGTCATTGCTACTTTATTGCTAAAATTACACCTATCTAATTTTTTTCTAAATTGAAATGTATATATACACTCACACATCAAGATATCATTATTAGTCAGCTTTTATTTTTCATTTGCTTGCTTTTTTAAATCTTTTTCGTATTTTTGTAGTAAATGTTTTTGCATTTCAAGAGTTTTATTCAATTTTTGGAATTGTGCATTTCCATTTTATTTATATTTGCTTATCCGCATGTTATTATTAAACTTTTTATTTTTCAAATATAATTTTTCTTTATCAGTTTTTTTGAAATTATATCATTTTTTTTGATATTTATCCAGTTTTTATTTGTATTTTTATTAATTATACATTACTTTATTTCTTTTAGGATTTACCATTACATTGCATATATTTCTTTGTTCCCGCATGAGGAATGCAAAGATTCAGTAATTATTTTCTAAACAATGTGGAAATAAAGAAAAATAAGTTCTGCCATTTTAAAATTGTTTATTTTTCAAATTATAATTTTTAATCAATTGTATTTTATATGTTTTAAGCATACATTTTATAAAAGAATTATTCGGATTATATCAAAGATATTTTTAAATGATTTTCTTTATTCTGAAGTAAACGTTTCATTCTTATATCTCCTGCTTTTTAGTACTTTGAATTGCAGAGGTTTTAATCAATTACCCTCTGCAATTCACCTCAAATTACATATTTCGGTGATCGATTTTGTAAAAATGCCAGATTAAAGCCAAAACTCTATATTTCATAGTTATTGCTTGTAGATGCTATTCGAGATACTTTTAATCTTACCTAACTTCACAATTTTACGGAGGGAGGTGGCAAATAAGTTTTTTTGTTTTTGTTCCTAGAAGGCCACTCCCAGGGGTCAGTAAAATTATTGAAGTTCTAAACAGTAGGTTTAATTAAATAAAGCTTATTTATGCGGCTTATATCTAATACTATAATACGAGGAATGGTTGCCAAGTCGAAAATCGCCCCAGAATTAATAAAATCCGGTAAACTTGGGGGTCTGGGGTTTTTGGCCACGAGGAATCGATTGGCGCCGGTTTTGAAGCGCTACGGTCGAGCAGTTCGGAGTTACAGATAGGATATTTTCAAACTTTATTAGTTCGCCATAATGGCTACTTAAATTTTCAAGCGGTAACGTGCTGCCATCTATAGCCAATATGGCGAACTAATAAAGTTTTATGTTTATGCTGTTATAGGTTTATAATATGTATGTATATATGTTTGGTTTTTCTAAATAAATTTGTCAAAAATATCGAACTTCAACACACTTCAATCTTTACCTTTACTTTACCTTTGTATAGAATAGTTCCCTTTCCAAACTCTAACTTTGTTTTGAATAGTTTACAATGGTGCACTTTAACCGGTTATCTTTTCACCAATGGTTTCACAAATTTTCTTATGGCATGTATTGTTTTGATAAATCACAATTGAAAATTTAAATCTTCGAGTTAGCTTCGATACCTGTTTTCTCCGAGCGGAGCTCGGTCACCCGCTGGTGTTTTCTAATTTGAAAAGAGAGTGCTCTTTGCATTTGTTTTGACACCGTTATGTTGTAACATATGACAACCATTCTATCAGCCCTGTAGCCGATTCACTCCCGTTTATACTAATAAATGTTAGTATCCCTTATTAGAAAAATTTTAACACCCATTGTTTGATGTTATTTTATACTTTCAACTTTACTTTTGACTCAAATGACGAGTAATTTTATTTAAAGTTGTTTATATGATGCCGATTCTAGCTCGGAGTATGAGGGGGGGGGGGAATTTTCATCATATTTTGTTATTTCTACAAAAGTGAGAATGCTACTGATAGTTCAAAGAGATATGCTGAGTTATTGATGATTAATGTGGATCATTTCTCAGAAATGATTTATCAAATTTATTTCTGCTCATTTGTGACCAAATGGTGTTGTTTGTTCGGTCTACAAGCTGAAACTGATAATAGCCAAATCATTGCCAACTCAAATCTGCAGCCGGCATTAGAAAATAGCTTCAATTTTATTTTTTAATCATCAAATTTTATTGTAGTTGTAAGATTTGCGATTTTTTTAAAGCGCTGGATATTTGATTTACTTCCACGTAATTTTTTTTTAAGTTGATTAACAAGGCGTATCATAAGTAAGGTCTGTAGTATGAAGTAGGTAAGAAATAAACCATCTTTAGAACACTTAATAAATGATGATGAAAATGGATTATTCACCATTATATCTTTTTAATACATTTTGAGAAATCGTGATAAGGCTGCATGAATCACATCGAAGGCTGCAATGTTTCCATTTACCATAAATTTCATGGAAATAAAAATGCTAAAAACAAGAGTATCTAGGAAGTATTTCATCGTGGCAAAGAAAAATCATACACGTCTTTAGTGATTCATAAAAATTTATTGGTGAGTAGTTGAGAAGCGATATTGCATTTGTCATGAAGTTTGAAATTTGCACTTTCAAGTCAATATTTATTTATTTTTTTTAAATCATGTTGATAATTATGTGGGGGATTGTTGATAAGAATGAAAGTTTCAGTGATGATGTAAGAAAAGTTCACAAACTATTATCAAACAAAATGATGTGAATATCAATGATAAAAGTTTACCCTTTGTTTCAAGATTATTGAATCAGTAAATAACTTAGTTAATTTCGAACTTCGATAAGTTTTCTTAGCAGTGTATTCTTTGAACTCTATTTATAGATTCAGTTATTGCATTTCCGATTTTTTATTTATCATGAATATTAGATTAAATTTTTTTTTTTTTCATTTTATAGTTATCGGAATAATAGACTAGTTCTACCATTTAAAAAGATTTTAACACTTAATTATATTCAAATGTTGCATTGAATTTTATTGGCATTCTAAATATAACTTTATCTTATTATCATTCTATTTATATTTATTCAAAATTCCAAATGCTGAGACTATCCGTTTTACAAACATATTTAATGATTTGAAGTATCATTTTTTTATTATAAAAAGAATTGAAAACCCTCATGCTCAAGTTTGTTTACTTTTAAATATTCTTATCCTCTGATTATTTTTCAATTGTTATGTCCGTATCCTGATAACCTTCTTGGGTAGCAGATGTTATATTATCATTACATTATGTGAAAACATTAGAATCCTTATCACCGATTTCACATCCGTCATTGCGTTCTAAACCTACGCAAGAAAAATGTGTTATAAATCAAAGATCACCTGTCTTTTGAAATTTTCTTTTAAAGGCTTTTTCTTTCAATGATACTGGATAAATTGTATTTTTCTATAATATTAACAAAAACTGTTTCTCTTTTTATTTAGTATCGATAGCAATTGTTTCTCTTATTTTTTTTATATAACTGTTAATTTTGTTTCTTCTTTATTTAATTTATTTTTGATTTCATTGATATATTTATATATGGAATTTTTGTCTTTTGTTATTTTTGATTAATAAGAATAAATCCGCTCTAAATGTTTTATTTAACAAAATGAACACTGAATTAATTCAAGAACTTACAAAGATTCTTGTGTCTTTCAGTGTGTTTTAACTGAAATCAAATAGAAACTTCTACGTAAATGATAATCAAGGAAGTCTTCCTCTTAAACTTTTTGGGAACTTTGACATAAATAAACTACTAATAATTATTCATGATCATAATTAGATTTTTCTGTATGACATTGAATAATTTATTCTCTATTCGAGTAACTAAAAATTTTCATCAAATCTTTTTCTTCTGAAATTGATCATATATTAAAAGTTTATATATCAAATTTCATCAGAACTGTTTTCAAAGAATTTTTGACGTATCGCGTTGACCTCACAGACCGATATAATTCCAAAAATGTGTTTGTAAATATAACTCAAACTTTTTTTAATTGAGTGGATGAAATTTGATGTAAGGTCGTTACACCAAATTCCTAGTTAATTATGAACGAAATCCATTTACAAAAATTCTGTCTGATTGTATGTCAAGTCAAATCAGCAACTTGACAACAAATTGGAATGATAAGGATAAAAGAAATTTTATAAACAGTTTTAGCATTTAAATTGTATATTTTTATCTAATTTTGAATCAAACTACTCAAATAATGATTCATCTTTCGGTTTGTATTTCCTAGTCATGTGAACCTGTTAACTCAAGAAACATAATAGCTCGAATAAATAAAATTTGGTATGAAATGCCGTGAAAAAAATTGTAGTTCTGTGCCAAATTGGGGTTTCAATCTATCAAAAAATGTCTAAAATGCATTTTCTGTTTATTATTATTATTATACTAAAAAACACAAAACTCGTAATTATGAAAGTCTGAAAATAAAAAGTTGAACATTCATAGTATTCACAAACTTTAATAAAGTCTGCAATTTCTTGCTTTGGGTGGGGTATAGAGAGAGGTCGCTAATACCTTATTAAGCAGTAGGCGAGAAAGCTTTAGTAATCACTCCCACCGATTTAACCATTATAAAAGATCAGTTTTCATTATACAGTTAATTTACATTGAGAAAAATCCTCTTTTTTTGTTAACTTCCTGAGTTTAAATACACATTAGGACTATTTTGGGACTGACCTCGTAATTTTGAACCTCGAACAAACAACGAAGATAGCTCCTGAACTGACACTCCCTTCCCCAAACTTGCACACTTTAAGGGTGAAAGAGCATTTGGCCTTGACGGATTTAATGTGAACTAGTACCACTTACCCAACGGCTGTTCGATGGAATCGGGTCTCGATCCTGAAACTCTTCAACTCAGAAGCCGGGACTTGACAACCGGCCACTGCAGACTATTAGTAAAGTCTTTTTTTGAAAATAGTGTTTTGGTGAAAAATAAAAACAAAATGTAACGTTATAGTATTGGTACTAAAAATTAAAATATTTAGAATAATTAACTAATTTAATTTCTGATATTTCATATTTTTAATCATTTTTCGAAAGATATATTAGCTGTATAAATCGAAATATATTTTTTACCTTAGTTAGCATGAAATAATTTTTTTCACGAGATTAAAAATTAATTTATTTTCTCCAACACACTTTAGACATATAGCTAATTGTAGTAATTATTTGTTTTAGCTATAACTTATTTTACTTCATTTGTTAAAATAATTTGAAAGACTTTTTTCTTTTTAATTACTTTAGTTTCCTGATTTTATTAGATAAGCTCAAAACTTAATTTTAAAAATTTCAAATTAGATCAACAATTTTAAATGTTGAAAACAGCTTCTTTAACACAACTTCTGATCGACATATCACACTAATGCAAACGGAAAGCACCATTTCCATTTTCAAGAAAGAAAAGAATACCTTAAATATGAACCTAATTCTTAACGAGCGCCGATCCAACGCTGATATTTCTAATTTCACCTGATTAGTCAGTTTTCTATTATCCCGCCGAAAAGAAGACACCTCCTGCTTTTACTAATTATGGCACATAAATTAAAAGAACTAATGAAATTCACAACTTATCTCTCCGAGTTATTAGTTTAACCCATAATTGGGGAGGATGGGGTTATTATTGTACATCTGTTTTCTTTGCAGAAATTGAATTTGTTCGGAAGATTCGGTGATTATGAAGAGCAATTAGCGAGACTCTTCAAAAATGGCTGCCCCTGCTACTTACTTAATTATTGCACTTTCCTTGTTTTTGGAGTGATTTGCCATTATTCGAGATTAAGAAAACGGTTCGAAAAGGGTTGAAATGAGTGCGTTCATCAAGTTGCTCAAAAAGTTTTCTTCTTGAAGTGATGTGAGCATGCGCAAAGGCAAAAGCAGTAAAGGAAGTTAGCCTTTAGTGCATGGTTATACTTAGAATTTTGCATCGAATTTCTTTTGGGTGACGGAATGTGAATGAATTTTTGATCTGATTTAAAAATAGCTAATTTTATGAATTATTTATTTATGTTCTTATCTCAGATATGATGAAATCTATCACATTCAAAGAAGATTGTTAAATAATTTCCTTAAAATAATTTGTTTATAACTTATAATTTGTTTTTATTGTATACTAGATGGTACCGCGCACGTTACTACTTACAGAAGAAATAATTTTGGAAATATCGTTTTAAATTTGAAATAGCTCTCTTTTTTAATTAGGAATTATAGAAATAATGATATTTGTTTCCTTGTCGACAATGAAAACATTCACTGTAATTGAATGACATATAAAGAGGAAGTATAAATAATATTCATTCTACTTTTTTGACTTTATTATTCAAGTACTTACAAATACTTGAATGACAATATCTAGATATAATAGAATGGACAATATTTTTTGCTTCGTTTGTCTGTAAAATTAAATAAAATTCTTGTGCTATCCAAGACGTAAGCATTAAATGTACAACTGGCTGTATGAAAAACATGGATTTGCTAAATTTAAAGTGATATGTTAGCAAAATTATTTTTGAATGTAGGATTAGCTGATATGTTTGATATTTTTATGAACTTCCCTTAACTCCACGTGTGATTTAAACATAAGTAAAATATATTTTGTACATATTTGTGTTCATGCAATTTCAGTGACATATTCAGATGACCTCAAAATTACTGAATATTAAACATTTTACTTGAATAGATGGCTTAAAAATTTGGATCAAACGGTGATATTCGTAATCAGAATATAATGCATGATTTGTTTGAAAATCGATAGTAAAATAGGCATTGGTTAAAAAGTACTAATCTGTTCGCATTTTCTACACGAATTCTACACATATCGTACTTGCAATACTTGATTTGAGTTCAGCGAGTTTCGATTAACAAGCAATTCAGAATCTCGCCAAATCTATACTTTAAATGCCAAAGTTGAATATCTTTAAAATATTCATAAAGAATCTTTTCAGACACACGGAAACGTCATGAAATAACAAAATGTGTCAAAACAGTAGCAGAAACTTCCTGTAAATTGAAACAATATTCATGACGACCTATGATCTATTTCTTTCATAACTTCTTCAAAGACTTAAGATAACATTTCTAGCAAATTGGCATCAAATCAAACCAATGTAATTGCATTTCCCCCGGGGGAAAAGGCATCATCGTAATTTTTTGGAATAAATTGTTGGATTGGCTATCTATAATTAGCCTCTAATTTTGTAGACGGAAATTTTATTGGATAAAGAGTGGGTCTTAATGCAGTCCCTTTGCGTTTAAATTAAAAGAAATATTAATAGAATTGGCACAGTAAGAATGTATATTTGAGTTGCTTTCTTTATATGTAGCATTTTATTCGAAACTAATATTTTAATAAATTTTCATCCTTTTTCTAGGTGAGTACCTTTTGTATTGGATTGTTTTAAATAAATTATGTGTGCCATTTTCTGTAAAAGTAAGTACATGAAACTGAAAATATTTTTATTTTTAATCAAATACGAAAAGTTTGTACAGTATGAATTTCATACAATTTCTCATTACCAAATATATTTACCATCGCTTTAATAAATGATAGTATTCTGTAAAAAGCATGATTTTGGGTGAAAAGTTATTCAACAATTATAGTCCCACTGTTCATGCTTTATTTTTTAATACTAGAAGTGAATGTGAATATCATAGACTATATTGGGTGTGATCTCGACTCTCTGCCGAGTGTTATATAGCTCTTTAGGCCTGATACACTTTGTAATATTTCTTGGATACGATGTACATGTTAATATTGAATTATCCTTGGAGGCGTAATCACGTGCCTTTTGTCTGTCAAGAATTATTTAAATTGCTATTTGAATGGTCTAAATATGTAGATATTACCAATAAACCACAGAAAGACAAACCTGTGTCTTCAAGTTTTAAAACCCAAGCACCAATTTTCATTATTAAAAAGATTATTGCGAAAAAATCAAGAAAGAAATAGTTTTTATGTGAAGCTGATAATTCATATTAACTTTCTTAAGTGCAGTTTTTATTTTGTTAAAACTAAAATTCGTTATGTCGATTCATCCTATATTATCATCGAAAAATGGCAACGTTTGTTAAATATGGCTGGTAGGGCAGCACGTCTCAATAAAAAGACATATCTAAAATTCTTTAACTGCGTTGGCAATGTGTAGGCGACTATTGTTCTGTAGGAAAGCAACGTTGTCGTGTTTTTCTTCTTATTCTGGCTCTTCTTCAATGTTCAAATTAATCAACTGTGTTATTATTTCCAATTAACTGTATTAATTGCATGAACTCAATTATTTTATCTCTCCACACTGATGGTTTCATCCAAAGATATTTCCAAAACTTGTATCTTTATTTTTTTAAATTTACTTTGTTGTTTGTCATGTATATTGAAATCTTCATTTTTAAATGCAGTTTTATTTTCGATGAAATAATATAACTAGCTTCTAGTAAATGCTATTTGTTAGCATGTTTTCTAAAGTAAGAAAATGTTTTGAAAAATAATCATTGGAGATCACACACTGAAATTTAAAGATTGTTTTCTAACTTTTCAAATGCCAATACTTTTCCGTCAGAAATTTCCCGATTTATTTGCATAACTCAGTACATGTAATATGAGTGGCAATACAGTCAACTTCTACTAAAATTGGATAAAGTGATATTTATACACACAGCAATTTTCTACTTCTCCACTCTATGTGCAGGTGGATATTAAAATTAAATAAACTTATGTTGTATTTGTCATATCTTAAATCAAAAAATTCATTTATTTGCTAATTTAAAGCAAGATTCATTAGAATGGAAAGTAACATAAATAATAATATAAGGCATTATAAAATGAATTTATTAGTATAAATGAACAAGAGTGCTTTATGCAAGTATCATATACATTTTTATATTACACATTAAAATATTTTCATTCTGTGATTCTGAAACTGAAGGTTGCACTTTTCCAGATGTACGCTAAAAACATGAAAAATAAGACGATTAAGAAAAATAATTATTAAAATAAAAACGAGAAACCCATTATATATTGAAAAAATTCCCTTCCAGAAATGATAGAAGCTCTTAAGCAGAATCAACTTCAAAAGTTAACTTTTCAGTAAATATTTAAAATTCTATAATACATGCGAGTAGAGGAGATAGTGAAAAAGAAATGAATGAAAAGTGAATAATCATGTGATTAATACTGATTTGGAAAGTTTCTTTCCAAGCACTTCAAGGCTAAGAACCTCTGATTTAAATCATAGAATTAATTAATAAAAGGGCAATTCGCAAAAAGTTGCGAAATTCATAAAATATTTAGGAACTATAACGATGCAATTCATGTTTATTTTCTCTAGAATGAAGCATGATCGGAAAATTAAGTTCTGATTGAGATTTAGTAAAATTTTACTACACCTTTAGAGTATCCATTCACTAAAATATTAATTCGGGAAAAAAGTCAGTTCTCCAAAGCTTTCAGCATAACTAATATACTAGTAACACAATCAACATTGAGTATACAGAAAACGCACATGGATTTTCTTAAAATTTATGTAGTTAAGGTTCGTTTCTGGATAAGTTTTTTTTTCACATTAAATTAACAGTTTGAGAATATTTTTGATTAATATGTTATGGATTTTTTGATAAAAGTAAACGTCCATTCATTGAACATTTGAATAATATTAAACAAGTTATTTTATTATTAAAATTCATTATTCTAATTTAAAGTCATTTTTATTTTGAAATTGAAAAATAATTATAAATATAAATTTAATTGGGGTGAATATTACCAATAAAATAATATTCACCCCAATTTTTTGGATTTTTTATGTGAGTAGACATCAAAAAACATTTATTCAGTTTTTCTAGATATATATTCTACACATATTGACATTGCTTCATGAAAGATTGAACTTCAGGATTATAATGCAATCCGATTATTTTTAATTAGCAAATGGTTATAAATGACTACATCTTTTTTATCTCAACTTTGATATTTAATTAAATATTGATTCGAGCGCAATTCTCTCTCCACTTTCCGATGCACTAGTATCATCTATATTCGCAAGCACTGTTTCTGAAGATTTTAAATATATATATTCTATTGAATTAAATAAAAATCGATATAACGCTGCAAAAATCCAAAAAATCAACACAATTTCTTATTGTTTCTTGAACAATATTGATTTATTGTACAATTATTGATACATTTTATACAATTCCTGTAGAAAGTCTTTTTTCATAAGAGATATAAATCCATTTTTATCTCGCTATGGTTTTATAAAAAAATTATAAAATCGTAGTTTGAAAAATATTCATACCATTAATCTTTTTCCATTACTTAATAAGTTTTGCTTTTAGGCGTGTTACAAAGCATTAGGTAAAAGTTCTTTACTTAAATTCTTATTCTTGTTTATTTTTATTAAATTCCCGTGAAATAAAAATGTATTCGTTAAGTGAAAACTGTTTTTTACTTATGTGCTTAATTATTTATCATCTATTCTTTTTTGTTTCTGAGATATATGAAGTTTCGAATAATATCTCACAATTGAATTCTAAAAATATGGAACTTTTGATGATATTAATTATTAAAATTATTTATCACCGTTAAAACGATATTTATAATTTATTAACGTTTAAGATTTAGATTATAATTATAATTCAAGCCCCCATTGAATTATTTATGTCTTTGCATAAAAATTTAGCAACATATTAATTAAAAATTCGTTTGTAAATTGTTAGTTTAATTTCTAAAAAATCTGAAAATAATTTTTTAAAGCTTATTCAAGATCAAAATCTGGTCTCTATAAACCAAAGAAAATGTCTTGCTGAATGTCTATCTCAACACTCCATGATATTCACTAATTATCAATGTATAAGATATTTATTATAAGAAATGAGATATTTACAACTATCATGCTTTAATATTTTAAAGAATCAACACCCTAAAATTATGATATCATCATACTAAATCTCAATTCGAATTGATTTCAAACTCGATTTTTCAATCTGTGCTTTTCCCTTGTCAGCCTCAAGAAAATCTTAAAATTATTCGATTTTTTTTTCAGTTTCTTTCCTTTTATATAATTACTGAATCATTGTCTTTCTTGATTGCTAAACAATTGTTCGGGTGGTTTTGGTTCTGATTCACTAATTCATGGAGTTGTTTTAAATTAAATGTTTTCTTCAATAACGTTCAAGCTTTCTTTCTTTTTTCATTTGCTGATTTACAATTTTTAAATATCTTCATCGTTTCGACATTTGTTTCAGATTCGTCTTCTAATTAAAGTTGTTTGTTCTTCAATAAATTCAAATGTCTGGAAATTTTTTTCGCTTAGATGAGATTCTTCACATAATTTTATACTTTACTTATATTCATCAACCACTTTATTTTGATCAAAGTTCTTCTTCATCGTTTATAATTTAACTGGGGTCTGATTCGTACATTTAATATCGTGAAGTAATGTAATTATTTTTTTCAATTTTTGTAAAAATTTGTCGACTAATCTCTTTTCTATATTTTTTATACTTTTCTATAATTCTATCTATATTCTTTTCTACAATTTTTAATAACAATAATGTATAGATGTTTGATTTCCTTTTTTTTTTCGTTGCTTTTATCCAGTTTTCCTCTACTTCCTCTATCATATATTCATCAGTTTGAGATTATTTAGAAGTGAAATCATTAGTTAAACTGTTATATACAAAATCCAATTTCTTTATCCATGAAATAAACCATCAATTATGGAAAAAGAATGAATTAGAAAATTAACTAATGTATTGCTTTCATATTTATTAATAACTGATTGTAAGTCCTAAATCTATGTGTGGATTCTTTTATTACTTCGTTTTGTAAAAATAGATTACTAAGGATGCCTTTATTTATTTTTTTGTAATATTCTTTTTACTCTATTTTTATTCCATCCGTTTTTTAAGTAATTTAGCATTTTATCATTTATTTATTGATTAGTTATAGGTACGCCAATGATTAATTTGTTTATTTCTTCGTCTAAAGAAGCATTAGTAATGATTTCACCATATGTTTTCCCACACGATTTTGTTTCTCTTGTGTTCTATTTGTTACTACACTAATTTCAGTGCTATAAATAAATGATTCAATAGTGCTAAATGTACTAGTATTTGTTTCGTGCAGTTCATCATCTTGCAAAAGGTTACTGAGGAGTTTTCTGTGTAATATTTCTCCATCTGACTTTTTTTCTAGCTGAGCTTCATCAACTTCAAAATGAGTTTCCATTCCATCAACAGATGATTCGTTAGTGTGTAATGAATCCGTTTTTGATTCGAAAATTTGGTTATTAAAAGTTGCCTCATTTATTCCGCCTGGAGATTCTTTTATCCCATGCTCGGTTTCATTCTTTTCAAAGTTGGTTTTAATTTTATCATTGGTAGCAATTACATCAGTAGTTGATTTCTTTATTTCTTTTCCCAGAGAAATATTATTAAAAATTTCTTCTTTCGTTGTGTTATGAAATTCTTTTCCATCTGGATGAATGCTATTCCTTTCAAAATAAATTTCAGTGTTATCACTAGATGATTCGGTATTTGTAAAAGCATCAGTACTTAATTCATGTGTTTCATTATATAGGGAGGTGGTACTGAAAATTTCTGTATACATTTCGTCATAAAATTCCTTCCATTCGTTTCCATCAACTTCAAAATTAAATTTATCTCTATCAGTAGAGAAAACATTAGCACGTACTGCATCATGAGCTGTTTTATTGATTTTGACATCGAAAGAAGAACTGCTGAAAGTTATTTCACTTATTTCTTCTTGAGTTTCTTTTACCTCTTGCTGGAATATTTTTCTTTCAAAATTAATTCCTATGCTATCATTATCTGATTCGTTTGCATAAAATTCATCAGTAATTGTTTCGTTTATTTCTTTCTCTAAAGAAACGTTGTTGTCTTTATTTATTTTCTCATAATACATTTCTTCTGTTTGCTTGGTTTGATTCACTTCAAAATCAGTTATATGAATACGTGATCTAGTAGTATTAAATGTATCAGCAATTGATTTGTCCATTTCGTCTATAGAAGAATAAAAAATTAAAGTTTCTGCATTTAACTTGTCATCCTTTTCCTTTCGTAGAGTTCCATTTCTTTCGAAATTAATTTCAATTATGTGAATGGCTGATTCATTGATGACAAATACATCGATTTCTTTTATTTCATCAAGAATTTTAAAAGAAAAATTTCTTAAAATTTCTTCACTCGTTTTCTTATCAAGAAATTCATTCCCTTCTGTTTTCAGGACATGAGAATTTCTGAATTTCTTAAGTGCAAAATTATTTCCTTTAGAACTTTTATTTAATATTGTATGAATTGTATCATGCATAGTTTCAAGCTTTTTCTGTACTGTTTCATTGCTATTATCGTCTTCATTCTCTATTAAATATACTTTGATATCTTCATTATTTGCCCTACTTAAACTAACTTCCTTATATGACGATATGGTGTTCTTTTTCTGGATTTTTGGTCTACTTTCTTTGTATTTTGCATTCTGTGGTTCTTTATTTCCGATTTTTTCGATTGTCGGCTCCTTATTTTCAAAATTGATCAACGTTGACGGATGATTCGCAGATAAGTTCATTGTTGCTTGCTTATTTTTATTGGTTGCTTCTAGTAATGTGTGAGATTTTCCATCTGTATTAGCATTCTGGAGTTGAATTTCTTTTACTAGAGTTTTATTTAATGTAAGACTTTGGAATGATTGACAGCGTTGATCCAGAAGTGTAGGTAAACCCTGCAAATCAAAACAATTTGATAATCAATTTAATGCTCATGTTTTATAATAATTAAATGCATTTATGCTTTTGAAAACCATATTTAAAAGACATAGATAGAGTTGTTATTTTCAAAGACGATTGTATTTGCAAGGAAAAAAATTTACACAATATTTCTTCATGGTTATTGTTGCTTTATAACCAATTTGGGAATAACTTATTAGAATTGCAATTTCGAGTAGAAATTTATAACATTGAAAAAAATTAAAGTATTAAAATGTATTTTTGTTAACTGTGTTAAAAATGTTGCAAGTTATAAAACTTTTCCAAAAAACATTGCTTACCATAAAATTTGAAAACAGTTTGATATGATAATATGTTAAATTAATTAATTTGGAAGTGAAAATATAAGATTTAATGAAGGAATAATGAATAGTTTTTAATTTTAAAGTTTTTGTTTCACTATGCAATTCATTAATAGGAACATTGACAAGTAATAAATTCATCTAAATATATTTTATTATGTAATCTGAATCGAATATATCGATATGCAATTGCTACAGAATATCAAGAGAGTTTTTCTTTGTCGTTTTTTTTATCTTCCGAAAAAAAGTCTGTAGTGGACTGCTGACATTTTTAATGTTTAACCCTTAATATTTAAAAGCCTCGAAACTCTAAAATGTCAGAATATTTAAACATCTAATATCTTCTTTTTTTCTTCTTTTAAAATAAATTATGTATTGACTTTTGAAAATTCTTTAGCTCATATTTTTACGTGTTTGATATGCGCAAAAGAACCTCTCAGCCAATGCTAGTTAGGAAAATCTATACATGGAAATGTGTTAGACACATTTTGTTAACCAACTTAGAACTTCTAACCTATAAACACATCCGTTGAATATACCTTCAAAAGGACACTCGAACTTTTGGAGCTGTTGTTTTAAACTGGTTGAACGGTCATTTTCGAGAGCTTCAGTATTGCTAAGTATGTGAAGTTATAATAAAATCAATTTCTGCTAATATTATATTCTTACAAATATTAAGGAAGTTACTATTTTAAGTGACAGAAATTTAAAAAATTTTAGAAATGTCAGGAAATTTTTTTTATGAAAAACATATTTAAAACACCACAGTGTAATTAAACGGAATTACATTTCGATATTTAATTCAATTATTTGATACAAATGCCATACACATGAAATATGCAGTGGGGCTCGTTTTGAATATTACGAAGAAAGAAAAGATATAACGTCAGGATACTAAATAAGAAAACTTGCACTATATGTTTTAACACATTTCACAGACAAGAATTCGACATAACATGTAGTGATTCTGATTTTCATATATTTTTCCATGATTTCACTCTGCATTATAATACAGCTATTGGACTTAATTAACTGTAATATCGTATTAAAATATACCTGTTTAAAAGTTAGCCGATAAAAAGCTCAAAACTTGCAATTAGTTATTGATATATAAATTGAAACTCTAGTTGAATCTATTTAAATAAAAGTGTGAACTCCAAGAAAAATATTTATTAATTTTGAGAGTAAAATTCATTGAATTCTTTGTTCTTAGGCTTCTAAATAATGAAGAATTCTCTTGAATTCTTTGTTCTAAATGCGTATTACAATTTTCTACTTTGAAGTTTGAGAATTGGATATGAAAACCTTATTCTATATGGAATTTGAATGGAAAAATGCATAAATGCATCATGATATTTTTTTTACAAATTAGCAATCTTATATTTAATATGCTATACTCACATCATCACCGTTTCTGTTGCTTATACTTTCTTGGAGCAAGCAAGCCAAACCTTCTTGGCAAGGGCATTGTAAGATGTACTTTCCTCCAAAATATTTCAGCTGCGCTTGACGGTCATTACAGTATTGCCCTGGAGATATATTTCCACAATTAAAGTATGGCAGAAGAGCTTAATGTATAATGTATTTTAATATATTTTATTTCCAGTCAAGGGCGTAGGGTATAGGTACCGCGGAACTGCAACATCTTCAAATAATTGTAAAGTTATTGTTGTGATTGTCCATTTATAAATACAATTATTAACTATCACTTTTTTGCATACTCCCTGTGAAATAGTTGCATCATTAAATTATTCCAGCATATATATTCAAATATCATCTTTTGAATAAGCGTTCTTCAAATGTATATCGCTGGATTATTCCCAAGTATATATGCAATTGACAATTATCATCTTTTGCGTAGGCGTTGTTCAAATGTTAATTGTCATATTATTTCCGAGTGTAAATGAAAACCCTAATTTATTTCATATTTCTCAGATTTATAGAAAAACCCACTACAGTTAAATTTCTATTTGCAAAGTGCAGAAACATAAAAAATGATTTAAAACCACAAAGAATAAGTTATAAAGAAAAAATAGAACAAAATAATATATACAATCATTAATTATCACTTTTTGCGTACGCTCTATCGAATGACTGCATCGTCAAATTATTCACACGTACAGTGGGTAAAAAAAGTTTCCGTACGGTCACTAAATTTAAGAGTAAATGAGCATAATTTGTAAAGTATTGCATTTTTTCTTTAAATACTGTCTATATGTGTTTAGTATTAGGTTGGTGCGTATGAAATGTCGGATTCTCTTTACATGCGGACGTTTGTCTCCCTGTTTTCGTTATACTTTTGTCTTTGGCATAACCTCATTCATAGTCGTATTGTCCATTGCCAGAGACTCATTTCAGCAAAATAGGTTTTCTCGAAGGTCTTCCCTTTTGTTATTTCTTTTGAGTTTATTGCCGATATGAATTCTGCCGACATTCGCGTCATTTTCTTATATGAGTACAAACTTGGTAATAGTGCTGCAAAAGCTGCACGCAACATAAACCAAGCGTTTGGGGAGAATACGGTTAACGATTGGAAAGTGCAGCGTTGGTTCGAAAAATTTCGGACTGGCGATTTTTCACTGCAAAATGAGCCGCGCGGAAGACCCAAAACGTCTGTGAAGAATGATGACCTGAAGGCTCTAGTGGAAGCGGATCCAGCCGTATCCACGAGGGAACTTGCTATCAGGATGAAAGTTGACCATACAACGATATTGAGACACCTTTCTGAGATTGGCAAGGTTAAGAAGATGGACAAGTGGGTACCGCACGCACTGACAGAGCGAAATAAGCTGGAATGAACTGGAATATGAAGTTTTGCAGCATCCACCATATTCACCGGATCTCTCGCCGACCGATTTTCCTTTTTTCAAGCATTTAGAGCTGTTTTTAAGGGGCAAACACTATGAAAATGAAGACAGTCTAAAAAACTCGATATCAGAGTTTATTAATTCTAAAGACCAAAATTTTTTTAAGACAGGCATCTACGCTTTAAAATCTCGTTGGGAGAAGTGTATTGAAGCGAATGGAGCATACTTTGATTGAATAAACAGTTTTTGAAGAAAGATATGCAGTTTTATACAATCACTTAAGAATCCGACATTTCATACGCACCAATCTAATATAAGTCTATAAAAAGAGATTTTTATAAATTTTCATTTTTAAAAAACGAGAAAAGCATATTATTTGCAATATCTAAAGTAAATTGAAAATTGCAGTGCAAAAAAAGTTTTCGTACGGGTTATGCCAATTCTTTCTGAAGTGTTTAAAACAGGCCCGCAGTAAATCTTTGACGTCAGAAAGTTAATCACTGATAAGAAAATAACATTTTGACAGTTGTTGCGTTCAAATTTGTTCTGGATCATCTCAAAATCGAAGTTCCCAGAGCTATTCGGGAATTAGTGATTAAATTGCAAAATAGTGGATTATCCATGAAAAGGATTAGTGAAAGGATTTAAAAAACGAAGTCTACTGTGGAATATATCATTGAAAGATATCGTAAACTTCATTCACTAGAGGATAAAGATCGATCCGGGAGGCCGTCAAAATTAAATCGCGTGCATAAAAGAAACATCTTACGCCAAGTTCAAAGAAATCCACGAATTAGTGCACCAAAGTTGGCAGCTGATTTAATGGTTAGTTACAACATTAAAGTCTCAACTCAAACCGTGAGAAATGTTATTAAAAAAATTGGTTATCATGGACGAGCTGCCCGGAAGAAACCCTATATAAGTTTGTACAACAGGAAAAAGCGCCTCGAGTTTGCAAAGAAGTATGTAAGCAAGCCATTATCTTTTTGGGAATCCATTCCTTTTAGCGATGAGTCAAAATTTAACATTCACGGGTCAGATGGCTGAGTTATGGTGAGGAGAAAACCAAACGAACAAATGCTAACTAAGAATTTATGCGGAACTGTGAAGCACGGTGGAGGCGGTGTTATGTTGTGGGGGTGTATGAGTGCTTCTGGAGTAGGAAACTTGCAATTCAACTAGGAAAATATGGATCGATATGGATATCTGGATATTATTAAACAAAATGTGTTATCCAGTGCAGAGAAACTATCTCTTGGAACTGCTTTTACTTTAAAGCAGGACAACGATCCTAAACACACCTCTAAGATTTGCCAAGAGTGGTGCCTTTACCATGTTAAACAACAACTTCATAGCCCTCCCAAGTCACTCGATTTAAACCCCATTGAACATTTGTGGGAAGAAATTGGCCGACAACTTAAAAAATGTAACATAAAAGACAAAGTTGAGCTCAAAAGAGCCATTAGTAGTATTTGGTGTAATATTTCTCCAGGAACAACAAAAAAACTTGTAGGGGTAATGCCTCAACGTCTGAAAGAGGTGATAAAGGCCAATGGAGGGCCCACTGATCATTGAATTTATATTTGTTACATGTATTTTGCATTTTTGTAAACTTTTTTCGCGTGCGAGGGCACCGTACGGAGATTTTTTTGTTCCCTCTTTACGGCATTTTTTGAGTTTTTAAGATTTATTATTTAATTTTGTCAGTATTATCATCCTTTTAATATGAATAAATATTAAATAATATTAGTTTTGACTCATTTTTAAGTTTTCATTTTTATCATTATGAATTTTGTGTGTCAAATTAAGCTTTTATTTGCATTCGTATCTGCGTACGGAGACTTTTTTTACCCACTGTATATATGCAATTACCATTTATAATTTTTCGCATAAATGCAGCATCAAAATAATATTACCGTGTACAAATATGAACTTTAATTTATTTGATTTTTTCTTTAATTTATAGAAAAACACACTACAAAGAAATTCCTATTTACCAGGGCTAAAAAATAAAAAAATAAATATTAAAAACCACAAGGAGTAAGTTATAAAGGGAAAGAAATTACAAAATAAAAATATCATGCATGAGACTATGTAATTTAAAAATGAAAACACATTTCCTCGAAAACGCTAAAACAGATAAAATACAAAATTTTGCACCCAATATCTATATCCATTAACAATTCAATAGAATTTTTAGATCTTTCAATACTCAGGAGAACAGCAATAAAAACGATACACCTCACAAAGAAAAACTTACTAATAGTTTAACTAAGATATTTGACTAATCAGTTATTGTTTGAAATGTTTTAGCCTACATCAAAGGGCAAATAGGATACGTAATAAATTTTTTCCTCTTAAATAACTTCTGAAATAGCAATTCTTTTGGGAAATTAAACTTTATGCTAAAATAATTTTTAAAAATGTGATTTAAACGATAAGCAACTTTTGGCTTATATGATACGGTACTTTTCTGAATTTTTGTATTTAAAACACATAAAATGCTTGCTAGATAATTTTTAAAAAACTCCCAAACAAGGATAGATTTCGCACACATATAAAAAAAAATCCAGAAAAATGTACAGTGTGACCATTTACGAATTAGAGAAAGGTATGATACATCAACAACAATAGAGAATAGTTCATGTAATTTTGATGCATAGATCATGCACTAAAATTCGCACATCTAGCGTATTGCACTTCTGTGTTGTAGCATTCTCGTAAGCCGGAATATGCATATCGACAATCAATCTATTAAAGGAATTGGTGCAAATTTTGAAAGAGAATAAGGATTATAATTACAAAAAATATCGTCATAGAATTTCTTTCGACTTGTTTATTGCATTTTCAAATAATGGTGCTTTCAATAAAAACAAATGTATTTCATTAAGAATTTTGTACAAAATATGATAGAAATTATAAATTTTGTTGTACAACACTCATTCGAAATTTCATCATTTAAGTTTTTTTTTATGTTACTGTGTAACTTATTATATTTGTGTGCTCTGTTTCTCACGAAATAAAAATAAAAAATAACTTCTATTTACTAATATGTTTTAAAAATGGTGAGATACAGCAAAATCTGGAAGTTGGAATCTTTTGGGATTTTAAATTTTCCTTAACAGCATACTTGGAACAAGACAAAAAATTGCCACTGCGTTTTTCCAAACGTACTATAATCATTCAATTATTATATTTCATTATTCTTAAAAAGCTTACTTGTAATTAAACAAACTATTCAAATTTTTTTTCTAAATTTAATTGCTTATTTTACCAATAGACTTGAAATTTCTAAAATATTAGGTGCTTAGATGTATTTTGATCCTTTTTCCTTTTTTTCATTTTAAAAAGACATCTATTGAGAAAAATTGGTACAATATATATCAATCAAAATATTTTCCATCATTTTCACCACCATTTCCCGAGTTTCGTCCATTCGTCCATCTTCGAATTTAGTCTTCAAGCCGTTCATTGTCATTGACATCTAAATCATCACTCTTAAATAGCTGAAACCTAATTCTACAATTGGGGTATGATGAAGCAGCATCACCATAAGTTTCTAAAAGAGTCTGATTGGCTTCAGCAACAGATTTCTTCCAATCAAACCCAGTTCCATGATTATTACCTTTATAAACTGAATAATTTTTAACTAAAGAACTTTATTAAATAAAAAACTTTCAAATCGATAACAATAAATTAATAGCAAATTGGTGAAACCCAAAACCATTGTCACTTATATAGTTACTTCGCATGTTTTCTAAAAATGCCGCTGATTAAAATACATGCAAGCACTTAATATCAATTGCATATATGCGTTCTAAAAAAACTTAAAGTTTTGAGAAATAATTATATTTTGTTTTTTCTAAAAATTAGCCAATGTCCAGACTTAGGGGAAGGTCGTCTTTCCAGTGATCTGGATGTCGTATGTCCCATTCCCGGTTCGGGCATGTTTGTTCTATCTCTGAGATGTGTGAATATGCTTCCTCCTGTAAAAAGGTGTTTTACAAGTGAATGTAATGCGTGATTAGCTAAGACTTATTCTTGGCCCCATTTGGTGCAACGATAAAACTAGAGACACATCCTCGGCTTAAAATCGCTGACTTCGTTATTCTCAACAACTATCAACTAACAATTCATCATCGATCAATTCTTTTTCTTTCTTTTCTTTTCTAATGAAAATGAAGGAACCTTACCTTCCGTGCTCAGTTCCACACAAATCCCTCTCTGTGGCACCTGGAAAACAGACAGAGCGACGCAGCACTCATTACTTTCACAATCCTCTTCAATGATACACGGCTTGCTGTCAGCGAAATCCTTGAGTAAAAATTTAAAACAATGAAAACTTTGCATAGAATTAATAATATTTTGTAGGCTGGAAGATTTATTGAAATGTATCCTTTCTTATTCTAAAGAGATGTGAAAGAAAAAATAGCCGGAATATAGGCTCTGATGTTAAGAAATGAAATTAAAAAAAAATTTCATTAAAAATATGCGAGGCTTTGTGTGTATATGTTATGTGAGTATACGTTTCTTTTCTGTTAGCTTTTTCATATTTTTAGTGTTGTTAAATTATGATGCAAAGTATACAATTAATATAAATCCGTTTATTGAGTTTGAATCTCATTTAATATTGACAGGTAGATGAATTTAGTATAGATAGGCCATCAGTTAACTTAAGTCAAAGATAATATTAGCTAATCTCAACAAGAGACTTCATTCAAAGAACTAAATATTATATATGTTTTATCCACAAGACTAAATGACTTGAATATTCCAGATATAGAAAGATGCATAAATTATCAGAATATTCCAGAAAAAAATGAGAAATAGCAGAAAGTAAATAATTTGCTTCAGTTCATAGCATTCTACTATTGAGCTATTCAGTCCGAGACAAGTTAGAACAAGTTTCGTTGCAAAATATATTCCGTTGTGTCCAGAAGTATATAAAATATATTTCTATCAAAATGTACAGATATATAATGTTAGTTAAAACTAATAATTAAACATTGTTATTTTTATTAATTGCATTTCACTTGCTTTGTATTTATATGTACGGAAATTCGTAATCAATTTTGCCTGTGATATATTGAAATTTTGAATCCTCTATGCTTAAATATCTGTGATAACATATAATATACATGAATATAGATATATTTGTGAAACCAATATTTTCATAATTTAAATAACATTTAATCGAATATGTTAGTAAAATTCTGGTTTTGTGTTAGTGGAGAAAATTAGGTTTTAAGTTTTCATTTATGGTAATGATTAATAAATTAATAACTGATACAAAAATTAAATTTAAAACTACTTTTAGACGCATTAATAAAAGAATACTACAGAAGGCAGCTTTTATTAAAATTAAGTAATACATTATTTTTAATAGAGAATCGGAGATGACTACAAAATAAGGTACTGGTAAGAAATAAAAAATTAATTGACTGCCAGACTAATATCTAAGAAAAAGTGCAAATCTGTGTGGAATTAATTCAGCATTTCAATTCCTTTTAATAGTATATTAAAGCCTAAAGTGAAATCTTTAGTTTCAGAGTTATTTCATTTTTTCGGAAAGAAGATCTATATTCATGAATGATTTCATCTCTTTTAAAATAAATATATGACTGCATTTAAAAATACAGAATTTTTGATAATTAAAACTAAAATACAAGAGAGTGCTTAAAAGACGAAAAAAGCTTGCGTACGCCCTATAATCTCACCATACTCTTATGGATTGAAATAGCAATGTTTATCCCAAACAGGACAGGTAATCTGATTAGGGACTTTAGTGCGTCAATGCGTGACGTCATAATCCACGGAAATGAAGTGTTATTTTGACGAGATTCAATCGCAATCTTTCGATCAATTTATTGTTTGTTCTGTTTATCTCTCTTTCAATACATCTTTCAGTACAAATTTCTAAATATAATACAATAACGAAGAAAATTTCTAAAACCAATTCTTATCGAATTATGTCTATTAATATATTATACAATTGCTTGAAAATATTAGATAAAATTAACTGTAAATAGACTTATTGGAAGCAATATTTTTTAAATTATCCTTTATTGTACAAAAGAATACATTTAATAATTTATTGTATAATGACCAAAAATTAAGAGATCAAAGTGCTACAAATAAGCATTAATTAAGGAAAGAACCGTTGTACACATTGAGAGCTCTTGAGAGAAAAACGATTATTTTACAAAATTCTGTTTCTCAATTTGTTTTTCAATTTTATATTTAAACTAGCAAAAATTGTTTCTAAATATCTTCTCTCTCACTATCTAAAAAAATTTTCATCTTCCTCACTAAGCCACGAAACCTTGCATAGCGTCGACGATTAGTAATTGAGAAATACTGAACTTGGTATGAATATTCTGCTTTACCCTTTACTATTATATGGCAATTTATACCTTGTAAGTGGTTAATAGTAATAGAAAATAGAATTTGTGTTTTAAAAGCACTTTTATCACAGAGATTTATCAATTTCATATAGTTAAATCTTAGCGTTTTTTAATAATTTTATTTATACAACAAACAAACAAACGGTCAACTCCTTGAAGGATTTGATTCTTCAAGATATAATTTTGAGCGATAGTAAATTTTGAGAGGTATAATACTTTAGATGTTAAATATGAGTTGCAATTGTACCCATCTAGTTTCCTTCGATATCTAATTATTGTTTAAGCTTGTATTTAGACAGCTTAAAGGACAGATTTATTCTAAATGAACTTCGCATAAAATTTGATTTTAAAAAATTGTTTTATATAACATATGCAAGCATCATCCATCTAACTCAAAACGCTCCTGAATTATCGTGTTCTCAAACAAACAGGTATAATTCCAAAAATGTGTTTCTCGAACTGAGGGAAGTTTGAAACACGAAGATTCGCCAAAATTGATTTTTTTTACGATTTTAATGCTTCGTATACAAGATGGTGAAAAGACTAAATGATCATTTACTTTAAACTGTTTTATAGTTTCAATCACAATGTTATTAAATCAGAAATTCATTTCGATTTAATAAGTAAAAATATTATAAATAAAAGTTAAAATATAAAGTATAAAATAAAATTAATAAATACACAAGGGACAATATACAAAATGCGTAAATAATCACTGAATAATAAATAAATTATTAAAATAAAATGAATAACAATTTTATTATTTAAAAACAGATATTTATGACATTTAAAAAATAAGATTTCATTTTATAATAAATGAATATGCGAAAAAGGGAAAATTATTATATTTCTGTAATAAAATCAAAGAAGTTTTACCACGAAGCATAGAAAAACAACTGACAGCAAATGGAATAGCGAGACACAGCAATTCGTATTGCCCCATGCAATCATGTTGCCACTACTTAGCACAAACCTTCAAATTTACGGACTTATATACCAGCAAAAATCAAACTTTATTTTATCAATGGATATACAATAAATATAAAATATTCTGAAGGATTTTAGTTTTCATACGTTTTTGAAGCGTTAATTACACTTTCCCTATTGTTCAGACGATTCTATTTCCTGTTTTTACAGTGATACGAGGAAATATTTTATAAATTCTGGGAAATTATGGAAAAACTGCAAGGTCATAGCCTTTGCTGGAAACAACTAAACGTGTTTAAGACGAAATTAAAATTTTATTTGATAATATAGGAAGGTTGATGATGGACTTTCGAAATTTTTGAAAAAGGCACTATTGATTTGCAAAATAAATTTTTAAAAGTATGCGTTAGTGGTAATTTGTGTTAGTTAAAATGATTTGAAAAGGATCCTTAAAAAATTAAACGTGATAGGATATTTACTTTTAGGCATATTGTTCATAATATAAATCTTTTAATCATTTGCTACGTTTTATTCACTAATCGAAGTCTGTGTAACATGATTTTCAAATAAGTTATATCATCTTAAATAATTATCTAACCCCAATTTTAAAAAAAACAGTTTAGTAGTTAAAGATATGAAATGTCATCCTTCAACTGCTCTCCTAAACAAAAGTATACAAAAATTAACAGATCAATATCTGCTCTTTAGTAACTTATTGCATGCTGCAAAAAACTTTGATATATTTGACTTCTAAATAATTTCCAATTGACACATATTTGTACATCCAGTTAATGTTAAACAGTTTCCAGTTAATGTTCCCAAGTCGAGTAATATGAATTTACGAATCATTACATTAATTAATGCATTGTACTAAGCTTGATAGATCCTTTTGCTTATTACTCTTCATACATATCACGGTAGTTTCAATATATAAGAAATGACACATTCTTCTTTTATCAAGATTTGTGGATTTGAATAAGTATATCAAACTAAATCATACTAAATCACAGCAAACCATTATTTAAAAAAAATTTAGATCTTTTTAATGGATGCTGAATGAATGCCAAGTCAAAAATCTTCAGTTTCAGCAGTAAAATTAGTAACAATTTGCCGATTTGTCATAAGAATTAGACAACTTTGATGATAAAAATGAAATTCCTGAAAATACATTAATAATTGATGTCTAATATCTCTATTAGTCAAAAAGATTTGTGGTTCCTTCTAGAAAAATGTTATAACTTATTGGGAGACTATAAAAGGTGAAGTGCTCACAAGAGACTTAATTTCTCCCCCTGAGGTGTTGATACTGTATTGAACACTGTTGTACTGCACTATTTAATTAGCGATTTGCTGTCTCCCAGTGCTGCTTTTTTCGCATAACTTGGCTGTTTTCTCTGTCACTTGTACTCCTTATTCTTTAGAATATTCTTGATTATAATGTTATCCTCGATAAATCAATGCATTCTACTTTTTTCACCATTTTCACAAAGAGGACGATTATTGTAACAAAATCCATTGTTCTAAATATTTATGCTGATTAACTTTCCTCTTATTTCTTTTCTTTTTATAATGACTTTGTTACCACAGATGTCTATTTCCTCATTTGTAGTTGCGTGTTATGTCTTACTTAATGGTATTTTTCTATTCAAGTTTTTTCTCTCAGAGTCAAAAAATATATATACTATTCTTGAATTATATTATTGCACCTCTTTATCGATTCATTTTTGTAGAA